>JAQFZB010000886.1:0-10230 GCA_034695165.1 Desoria trispinata | reverse complement strand
TTTCAGATGCTGAAGGTGAAGGCTCTTTGGTGATGGTGATCATATAAAAGTTTAATTGAATGAAAAAAGACATTGCAATAATGATGTGGTGAAGAGGATTAAAAAAACTAAAAACATATGAAATCAATGAAAACATTACAAAAGGGTTGAAGTGTGATAATACGTAGAAAAGTGAAAGTATAAAAGTTGCAAGAGTTGTAGCAGACAGTGACCCTGTTGCCCTTTCTGGACTCAGTAGTCTTAGTACCCATCACCGTCATCATTCTCCGAAAAACTACAACGATTGATACCTTTACCAATCATCATGGGACTTTGTGGTGTAAGTTTTATCAAAATTTGTTATTCCTTCTTCTTTTTACCTTTCAGCTTTTTCTACTTCATAAAAATTCTTCACTCTTTACTTTATTTTTAAGCTTTTAACTGCCAAATATTTGTTTTGTTATTTATTTTACTTTTACGTATAAAGATTTCTCTGAAATGAAAAGCACTGAGTGTAATGCAAACCAGTTGTGACTCTGCATGGCCTAAAGATCAAGATTTCTTAGATTTTCTCGAGATGAAAACAGACGGTTAGACGGGGTGACCAATTTAAATGTCACATTCGAGGAAATGTCAAGTGTCAATTTGCACTTGCAAACGCTGACACTACCACACACCATCAGATATAGTCCTGCCACATAGAATATTCCACACAACATATTGTATCGTAAAATAAGATGTTTAGTCCCAAAATATTATACTACTACATGTAGAATCTTCACATATATATAGTACGGATACTAATTTTAAGAGCACTTTTGTAGTAAAATATTATTATTTTATGTGACAAAAGGAGGATTTTGAATGATTATAATATTGATGAAAAGTAAGTAAAAGTAGAGGACTCATTGTCATACAAGTCTCGCTCTCAAACGTGATTCGAATCCACTTTCATTTCTCCACAAGATATACGAAGAGATTGTAGTGCCGTAACATTAAACATGCTTTCTCTTTTCGTTTCATTACATTCTCCCCCATCTATTTCTATGGGGGAAATTATAGGTTGGAATGTGACGGCACTTTTACAGTTTCCAGTTGCAGCAGGAAATGGATGAGTGTTGGATGAGTGGAGTACTCTGAAGGAGCTAATTCCTGTGAAAATAAACAGACGAGTTAGTTAGTCTTGTTTCTTAACTTTCCTCAAACTTATCAAATCAAACCCACCACCACCACATCCACTTCTTCCACCTTTCTTTATTCCTTCAGTCTACAACAGGTCACAAATGATCCTTCAGGCGTTGCCCTCTTCAAACATTTCTTAGCTCTTCTCTCCCAAAGTCATGGCTTATATTCCCATATCCCCATCCTTAATACTATGTACAAACTACAAGCCTTATTAGCCAAGCCTTTCTTAAGGGTTAAAAGAAAAAGACTTCGTCTCGTGGTTAAACATAATGGAAAAGAATTTTATTGCATGGAATGAATATACTTTGCAAGCTCATCATATTATTTTGAATTATCAATATTTTTGTGGCAGCATGCTTCGATTTTTATTAGCTTTTAAAAAAAGTTTGAGGAAAATGAAAATCCATGTGGAGAAATCAAATCCTCAGGTAAAAAAGAAGGCTGTTGTTGTGGATCATCGTGCGGACATCTCGAAGACAAGTATTGGTAGTGATGGACGATTAGTAAGGACACAAGGTGAATTATGTGGATGTTATACAGCGGCTGGGCAGGAAGCCATCATACCAACAATGCCCCAAATTCAAATCCAAACAGTGTTACAAGCAAAAATGAACCACAAAATGAGTCACCCCCATCAACCCCAACCCATGACGAAGGAATTACCAATTGTTCTGTTTTATGACAACATGAGGAGTCAGGTATTATAAAAGAGATACAAAATTCACATATGATTATTATGTAATAAGAAACAATTGTTTTAATAGGTCAAAGGTCAGAAGTACCGATGAACAATCAAGTGACCCCGTCGACCGGTTCTCAAACGCAGTTGCCTTCGTCCGGAACCGGGACGAACGGGATCCATCACCATCATACGGGCTACAGCACAATTCTACGAACCAATTCACAACATTCTACACTCGGTGGTGGTCAGGGTCACCACGCACAGGGTGCAGGAGGTGTCGGTGGTCCATCAGCTCATTACTTCAGACCCATTGCTCATCCTCATGGGATTTACACAGGACGGCCCAATGATGACTTTGACTTGACTTCCGTAAAATACAATTATCATTACTTTATGTAGTGAAGACCTGAGAATTCCTTGAGTAATATTTAATTTGAATGTTTCCTTTGTATTAAAAAGGATTCAGATGCCATCTCATCTCCCACTTCTTCCTGCATCGGCCCTCCACCCGTGCCCCCAGGTGTCATCGCGGGTATTAGACCCCCGTCACCCCATCATCTTACTCCTCTCTTATCCTACCCTAATGGATCAACTCAGCCCCCGCCTCCTGGCGCTTCCAATCCCCCCGGTAAGTACAACATGGGTCCGTGAATCAATAAAAATTATTAAACCAATTATTCCTATCTTATTCTGCTACCCGGAATAAATTCAGATAATGAATTTTATGTGTTTTATGAATAGGATTTCATGGGATCTACAGTCCGACAGGTCAGTCGGGAAGTGGTCCTTTGCGTTTCGACGATTCCTCATTCCTGGGAACATCAGATGCCTGTTCGTCTCCTGAGACAGGAAGTCTTCCTCGGTCGGCCAAGTTGACGAAAAGAAAAAGGCCCCCACGACCCCCGCCAAGAAGACTTAAAAGTGAAGACTACACCCTCCAGGAGGAAGAAAGACATGACATTGACGATGATGATGATCCACATCTTCGTCATCTTATAGCCAGGTATGATATTTTGACATAAACTCTTTAAGAAGGAACTTTCACTACATGCTCTCCGTAATACAAGACACTTTACTTCCCCTAACTCTGTCTGTTTATCGAATCTTGTTGTGAGAAGATAATACTACCCGGGTTTCCGTAGGATTCTTGTTCAGCAAGCGAGAGGAATACGAATTTACGAATCATAAAGGATTCAGCCAGCTAGTATATGATTTGTAGTCTGTCCAACCCTACATACTTATAGTGTTAGGAAGTATAGATCGTGTTGTAGAATACTCGACAGCAAGCAGTAAACCATTCGAGGGATTTATTTGTGACAAAAATCAAAAGCAGTTGCGACAAGCTCCCATTTTAAAATATTTGGCGTGTTTGAATTAATGTGCATAAAATCATCTCTTATGGTTTAGAAGAATGCCTACAATGTCAGACCACCGGTTAAGAATTAAGAATTAATGCTCCTTTCGCGTGCATCTTTCATTATGAATTGAACACACCACAGACACACTACTTTCTTCATTCACACAACGAGGTTTGATTAATGATTCTTTCCCACCTGCTTTCATAAAGGTTAAGAAATCTATACAATGGCACCCTTCTTTTTCCGATGACGTTGTTGTTCAATAAGAATCTACAGCTAGCACACCATCTTATATAGGATTTTAATGATTTCATTCATTACATTATAATAATACAATAATACTACGACTATATGACAATGGTTTTGAATTAAATGTGGTTTATATATGACCGTTTTTGATGGCAGTTAGTAAGTACAGTAGTGGTAGCATTAGAAATGTACAACAAAAATTCCATACACCACAGTGTATATCGATTATCGATCTAGTTTTATTTATTGCATTCTTGGAGCCCACAACGGAATCTATCTTCTCAAGAGTCTTATAAATGACTTTGGGCCAAAAATACCAAAATCTATTTAGGATTCCAATCCACACCATCCATACCTCGATTTTATGAGTTCTATATGGGGTTCCAACGCCAACGCCACCGAAAGTCCTATACCACATCCGATTCAGTCAGATTAATCGGCTGGACTGCCGACACTGCACATTTATCCAGTCCAAAATCCACTCTGCCAAAGGTCACAGGTCACTTTCTCTCACATCAGTTATTAAAAAACCCTTGAAACTCAACTCCAATTGTATGGAATTATATAATTTCAACAAGATAAAACAGTAAAGCCTTCCTTCCTTTATGTTGGGCTGCTGCTGAAACTGAAAATTGAATGGCTTCATTTATACTCGTTTAAAAGAAAGAGAGGAAAGAGAAAGTTGCTCGTCTGGTTACAAATACTGGTCAGTTTGGTTGGTAGTGGCTTTCGTCCAGGATGAGGATGTCAATAGCAAAATATTTCCCAAGATGGATGAGACTACCACAACAGACTAACAGACCGTACCATCCACATCCACTATCCACCACAACTCATAATGAAATAGACGAGTTGAATATAAATTGCTAGAGCACCACCACGACTACTACTACTTCCTAATACTACAATCACTAAACACTACAAAGATACATCTTCCTTTTCTGCTTTTAAATATTCATTAGTCAAATGGTCTCTATGTATAGATGGGTTGATATCTTCTAGCACTACTAGCGTTGCTGAATACTAGAATAAACAGTCAACGGTATGGAATGGAAAATTGTATGGCTTGGTTTTGGATTGGATAATAGTACTAGTGGTCGTCCTGGGTCGTAATAGTCACTCACAGAGAGTCCAATAGTAATTGTAATAAATCGGATGAAAGGGCTCGCAAGGAGATGAGATGACCAGAGGGGGTCCCACTCATAGCCCACCACCACCACCACCACTTTACATTTCGTATTCACTTTCTCCAAGATATCCTCTTCTTTGTTGTCTGGTCCAGCTCCAAATCTCCATCACATCCTATTGATCTCTAAATAAATGATCCTTGACATATCTTAACATTTCAATTCTATATCATCATCAGCTAAAAATATGCCAAGTAGTCAACAATGCATAATTCTTCAAATTTAACCGAGCTTCTCGGCATTATATAAGTCCATTAAATTATGCTCAGTCTGAGCATAGCTTAATGGTTTTATATAATGCAGATGCATACATTACGCGTATATTTTCATAGAAAGTAATTTTCAAAGGAAATGAGCAAAAGTGAATTGAAGAAAAAGGAAGGAAATGTAATGATTGAATGATAATCGGTATGGGTAGATGAGCATTGAATTGTGGCTTGGGGTAATTTCTCCTTTGATGCTGATATCATCATTTATATGATGAACTAATTAGGGACTCATTAGTGCCACCAGTGGGGCATTTTCGGTGAAGTCTCGAGAGGGTTGTAATTATAAAAAGGATTATTTTGCACTCGTACACCGCGTATAATAAGGGATTATTAATAGTATTATGAATGAACGTCCTACATTAGAATCTCTTCTTCTTTTTCATGTACATTACGTATTCAGTGAGGTATATTGTAGTGTAAAGAGTATTTCCCAAAATAGTATTAATATTAATGGTTTTCGTTTCTTTTAAAATGCAGCGGACGTTGTATAGAGTATGGGTAAGAGTAGAATTGATTTTGAATATAAATCTAACAATGGATTCATTTCGGATTTAATATTTTATACGCCATAAAATTGTATTTATAGATCATGGCCGCCCGACTCCCCATCACCAGTTCCTGGTTACGGGTAAGTATTATTATCTACTATTATGAATCTTTGAACGTTAGTATAATATTATCCATGTGGAAATGAAATCTACTTCTATAGAATTATTAACTTTACGTAATCCGATTTTATTTTCAGATATCAGCAACAATTGGCAGTAATGACAATGGGTCGTTTGGATGAGATGCAGGTCCAAGAAGAGAAATTAGACACAGCGATGGCGCTCTCTGAAATCCGAACCCAGTTACAAGAACTCACTAAATCCGTGGAGTCTTGTCAGACTGAGGTATGAAATGCTATTAATATATTAAATTACTATATACATCATCAAGAGAGAGAGAAAACCATCTATAAGTCACCATTATATTGAATTGATTACTTATCCAATCTTAAATCTTCCATAATAGAGTAGAAAGCTAAAAGGCTTAAATATACACCGGAAATCCGCTTAAATTCTTCAATTCTTATATATAGATCCTTTTTCTTGTGTAAATGCATAAAACCCAGGATAAAATGAAATAAAAAAGCTTCCCTTAATGAAAGGGCCTTGAGGGAAATCCTGATTAAAAACTTAGCAACTGTTAAAAAAGAAATTTAAGGGGAAAGTTTGTTCAGCTCAAAGTAAAAGTAAAAGTTTTGACAAGCACTGGTGCTTTGGGTCTGCATCGTATTATTATATACTCCCCATTTCTAGTTCCCCTCTCAAGTTACCCCTTGACTTACTTTCTCTCCCTTTACGTGCTTGGGATGATATTGTTCCCTATGGAGAAAGAACAACACCCTTCTCCATCCACACACATATATATATTTATATATATATAGGCTAAATAAAATAAAAACTTTTAAAACTTTCCTTATTTATACACATACTTAGGATGTCCCACTAAATTCTTTCTTTTAAAAACAACATAATTTTATAGTATGTACGCATATATTTATTATTTTACTATACTGAATTTAGAATAGAGTAGTATCTAATGCAAGTTCTCACGCAATAGGAATTTTACACTTTATTCTAAGGTATTAATCAAGTTTGGATTAAGTAGACACATACAGAGCTCATTCACATAGCTAGAACTAGAATAGGCACAAGGTGAAAGTAAAAGTCAGGTTGGGTTCATCCATCTCATGTGTCGTATAGCAGTAGTATAGGAAATATAGTGAAAGCTTTCCCACACCGGATCTACTAATCTTATACTCAAAATACAACTGTAACTTGTGCTATGTATCAGACAGGCATAAGCATATAGCGACGGGGTGTAGCGTTTTATTATTGGATTTTGTGTCCTTTCATAATTCCCATGAAATATCAAAGCTTGTATGCAAAACATGTCATTTACGCAAATGTACTTTCTCGCCTTGTTTTCTCCCTCATTAAACGATATGCTCTCACACTACCAGCAGCCGAATTATTAGAGACAGGAAACCCAAAGTCTCAAGCCAACTTGCTTTTTATTACCGAAATTCATTTCAACCACGTATTTACGACTTTCTCCATGACACTCCGCACAGGGTACATATACAGGCTGGATCCTCTTTTACGATACTCTGAGTAGTCCACCTTGTATTAACGTCAAAGGTGTACTACTACCTGCTCTGATGTTGGTGTTAATTGCCACTGCTATTACAATTTTTTTACGACCTTTCGTAATTTCATGTAACGAAGCTTGCGTGCCACCTTCCTAGTTAATGGCCATCATCTTGTCGTAGTCTTATTATGTAATGTACAATGCAAATCGATACACACTCCTGTTGTGTTTCAAGTGTCTCATATTTCATTCTTGAGAGCCATGGAAGCTGATGCTATAGTAGGACCACACTGAATCTACAATGTTGAAGCATTAATTACAAAATTATTATGATTATTAATATTTCGTTCTCCTGCTCTTGGTTCGTGTTAATTGTTTACTCATATTTTCCACACTTTGTTTCATGAATGAATATTGCGTGTACTATTATATACTTATGTATATTGTAGTGAGATAAAAATAGCCTTTTGTATTGTGTCAAGTCAAAAAGGAAAGGGTCTATATAGCGAATGTATAAATAAGTGCGTAGAGGGTAGAAAAGTAGGGTAACGGTGACGTCAGAATGGGACTTTGTGACGACATCGCTACCGACCGTGAACTTTATTTTGACTTTACACAGATCCCCATTTAGGTCATTGTGTTCTACTTTCTCTGAAATTCAAATAATTCTTAACTTGTCTCTCATCCTGTTTCCAAGAAGAAGAGTTTTCCTCCTTTCCCGGAAGAATTAGCGGATGTTTTAAGAGTTTTAATGTTCAGATTCTATATCTCTTCCATCTTTGGCGTTAAGTATAGCAGTCTGTTGGTTAGAAGAGAGAAGCAAAGTGCTCTCTCTTTGATGTTCAAACCCTCAGGGAACGCTTTTAATAATTGCGATGAGAATTTCAAATTGCTTTTTGTCCAAGGCTACGAACATCCTATTATTATCCGTTGTATAAAAAAACTTAAATAAAACTATAGTATGTAAGCAACAGAAGGGAATCGATTTCGATAACTATGAGTCAATATTTGCATTAAAGAATGGAAATAATAACCAGGGTTTATGATATTTTTTTAGGTGACCGGAATGAAAGACAACATGGAATCCATGAGACATGAGATGACAATGGTCCATCATGTAAAAGATGAAATGGAAGATTTAAGAGACGCCGTTGATCGAATGGAGGACCAGTGTCGTCGTAGGAAAAATCATCTTCTTCAACAGGTTTAAATACAAACTCTGATATAAAAATCTCTTGGAAATTTTCATTATTATTATTTTTGTATAACATTGTTTTATTTTTTTAATGTTTTACATTTTGCAAGCATGGCATATTGCTTTGAGACGGCATCAAATCTCAAATCACCATCACCAACCATCACCAATATAATACGATGCTCTCGAATCCAGATCGAAATTGTTTTATGATAAACGGAAAGTGCAGAGATCGAAAAGAAGGGTCGATCATTTTTCACATGTAGTTTCATATATCTAAATCAATCTCTGCCCACTCTATGTTTGCATGAGAAAACGTGCCCTGTGGGGTCAGGGTGCTTACAATATTAAACCCTGCCTCTTCTATATACTATTGCGACACGGATGTCAAAAGTTCTCCCTCTCTTCTCAATAGATTCGTTCTTCTTCTTCTTCTTGGTGTATTTCCTCCTGTCTACTACTACTACTACTCCAAGAAGAAGAATCGACGTATGTGTGTGCGAGAGAGATTTTTTTCACTTCCTCGAGATTATCATCTTTAAAAGCCATCGAAATCCACAGGGATCGAGTCTTTTAACAGAGGGTGCATTCATCTCTTAAATTACAAGTATTTCCACACCACACCTGCTTTTCAACACACAAGACAGAGGAAAGGCCCTCATTTGACATTCATTGAGAGTTTCTTCTCCAGAAAAAAAACTGATAAAGATCCTTTTATTAAGAGAAAGTCTTCTGTATTTGAGATGGTGGTGGTGGCACTGTAATTTTACAAAGGCTCATTCACAATGATTATTATCGAGAGCTAATGGGCTCCTTCTCATGTGTCTCCATTGTCTTCTTCCATTCATTCCGTTTTCCGTTATTCCTTTTTACGCACTACAAAAAACTACTGCATAAATATCAAACCAATCCCAGTTTGAGAGTTGGGAATGTTTTAGAAAATTCTGAAAAGTGAATTATATATCTTTCTTCATGTACTTCTGCTAGTATCTCACTATCTCGTCATCATTAAATTAAATTTTCTCCTATAGCCTATGGTAATTATTGTAACCCTGTGTATCACACACTGCAGTTGCAGTACTAATGGCATTAGACTCGTACTTGTTCTGTTTAAAAAAAGCAACTGGGACTGTTGGGTGGGAATGGGAACTATGGCTAGAAATTAGAAGAGTATCTCGATTCCAGTAGTAATTGCTCTAATGGTTTCGTCTCTGCATTATAATCTCCCTTGATGGTGGTTTCATTCCCACCAATTAATGAAGATGAAGGACTCCAAGTGGTCAATGTGGTTGGTCAGGAGTGCTCATAAAAGCACCTTTAATTATGACGAATATGCAGTTTCATCTTTTTTTCTATTTCATTTGCTCTTTGATAGCTTCAGCAGAGGATGGAGAAAGTAGAGTGGAATGAGAATGGTATATCTACTATTACTATTTCTGCTGGAGCTGTGACTTCTGCTGGAGAGAAAGAGTGTATTAGTGAGAGTGTGGTGGATGTCACAAAGGAATCCGTCCGTGGTCTGTGCGGGTGTTCCCCATGATTTATTACCTAGACATGGGATGATGATGATGATGAGTGCATTTTTCATGTCCTCCTCTCTCTCTCTCTCTCCCATATGATCTTCCTTTCTCCTTTCTTCAAGAAGAAAACAAACTGTCACACATATATGCAGAAGAAGCAGATGTTGAATTTTATTATAAAATAGAAAATCACAAAACTCTACTCTGTTTTTCAACGGAATCTAGATCTACATCTAATTGTTATTTTATGCTAATTTATCACATCTGTTACAAAAATCCAAGATTCCAATGTAAATTGTAAATTGTAAATCCTCCATGTGAAAGATTTCAAAGGGCTTTCTCCAAAGCAAAGTAATAAATATTTGGAGAAGGATTAACAGGATTGATAATGAATTGGAAATTTTGGAATGCAAAGGTGAATTATATTATCATTTCAAGTCATTATTCCATTGGGTGTGGGGTGATGATAA
>JAQFZB010000885.1:0-10232 GCA_034695165.1 Desoria trispinata | reverse complement strand
CGTGGAAGGATAAAAGTACTCCATGGTCAGAATAGGAAAACAGGGGATCCACCCCTTGCCCTCTTTGCACTATGTACTCCCTTTGGTCCTCCAAGTTTACTGGAAGTGCCCCAAAAAGAAGTTATGTTCAAGGTCTGTATAAAATTACAATTTACTAATTTCAGGACTATATCTTATTAAAATCTTTTTATATTTTTATATAGAGTAAACATAAATTAGACCTCAGCTTAGTTTCGATGGATCAGAGGTACGTTAAATATGATATACCATTACTATATCTATAATTTATGTTAGATATATTTTAAATTCTCAATGCTAATTTTTAGGGGGAAAATGCTTTTTGCTTACTCTGACACTGAATTCACTACAATGGGAGGTTATGACCTAGTCCACTTTGATGGTAATTAGTTTAACTTTAATGACAATTAGTTATGAAATAATTTCATGTTTTCTAATATTTTCTCCTTTGTCTAGATCTCGCATATGTCGCTTCTGCTCATCAAGAATGTGAGTAGTTGGATTTCAATTTGTCAATGAATTATTAATGCCAATAAATTAATATTTATTTATATTTAATTCCCCTAAAGTGTTAAAAACGGGTGCATCAGGGCTCATCGCATACAGATTACAGACAAAAGATGGCCAATGGCAATGGTTGCAGACGAGTTCACGACTTGTTTATAAAAATTCCAAACCTGATTTCATCATAAGTACCCATCGGCCATTAATGTAAGTAAAATCTTAATTTCTTCTCAACCTAATTTATTAGTGCATATTACGGGGTGAAGCAATTAGAGTTTAAAAAAATCTTTATATTGAGAAATTGAGAATTGAAAAAAAAGGACCACCAGCAGCATAACTTTGAATGCGACATTTCGACATTTGAGATATATGAGACTCAACGAGATAAATTATTCAGAAAAGTTGAAAGGATTTATTCTCGTAATTTGTTACTAATTCATTTTCAGTTGTTTTTGTTGTTGTTGATGCCGCATTTTGTAAGTTACTAAAGTTGCTCCCTGAATGTGACTTTAAAACAAGATAGATAGTTTAGAATCCTTATTTACTACTGCTTTACTACTATCTTCCAGCAGATTCTGTAAATTCCCCTTGGGTGGTGGTCAAACAATTTATTGTCAAAGAAAGTACCATTCTCTATACCAAAAGAATCTGGTTTCTCTTTTGCAGTACTCCCATGTCGGAGATAAGTATAGAGAGATTACTTATTACAAGTAGTACAGGGAGAGGAAACAATTAACACAAAAATACGAAACTAAATCATTCTGTAACTCATTTTATTATGGATGCATAGTTATTATTATGTTGATTGAATTTTAGTTAAAGTAATAAGAATGGTTTTTTATAGAATGATATATTAATGGCAATAATTTGTAAACTGTCATTTGGCGAAATGAAATAAAAATCTTAATGCTACTGTTTTTGTTTTCTCTTTTGATTTAAAGGGAGGAAGAAGGGAGGGACCTCCTTGGAAAACGTACAATGGATTTCAAAGTCTCCTATTTAGGTATGCTATTATATTAGAGTACTATTGCAGCAGAGAAAGAGATGTGCAAGTGATTTATACGAAAAGCTAATTTACGACTTTTTTCTTTTCACTACCGGATGTGCAGACGCTGGTCTCACCAATTCCTACTTCTCTGATCAAGATACAATCTCATCTCAGTCATCTACACCAAATATTACGCCGACGACCAACGCCACACCCAAAACAAGGAGGTATAAGACTCAACTCCGTGATTTTTTAGCTTCTTGCAGGTAATTTTAGGCTTATTTTACGCTACTTGCTTTTTTTCTACTAATCCTAACAATCTTATTAAACTGCCCTCTTTACAATAATAATATATTAATGCTTGAAGAAATATTTTACTCTGGTTTGGTGGACAATGTAATTAAAGTAATGCAGTATCTTTGATGCGTTTTGTGTATAGTACTTACTTTCTAATTACAATATCGATGTAGGCTTTATGCAATAAAATGCTTTAAATAATGATACTGCTCTCTCTGTGGTGGGTCTGAAAGGTAAATTATATCTAATTTGTCGGGTTCCTCTGTTCCTGCAACAATGTTATTAAATGGGGGCGATACAAGTTCCGCATTTGATTCCTGATGTGTTTGGGTTAAAAATCAAAACAATTTCACATAAAAATGTAATATTAATTGATTAATTTTTCCAATTGCAGATCAAAAAGAAAAATTGCTGCAGTTCAACCAGAATATTCGCACCACATCCCATCTCACCCTGCAGATACTTCAGCATTACAAATGCATCAAGCCGCAGCGGCTGCCATCACAAACCTAACTTATTCCACTACAGCCACACCCCCATACAAGAATTACGACATGTTGTACAACAATTACGGACACACTCCAGAATACAATCCTCAACAGAATTTCTATCATTCAAATTTTGAGAATCGTTATCTAGAGAATTCTCTCTTCCAATATAGACCTTATTATCCGGATTATAACACAGCGGCAACAACTTGGGGATGTCTTTATGATACTAATTCAGCAAATAGTTGCACCCCAGAATATAAACCAAATTATGCTGCTATTAATCATCATCAACAGCATAGTATTGTTGAGAAAAAACCCGAGCTTAAATCATCTTCAGATTATCTTTCTCATTATACAAATGGTAATTCTGCAACTACAGCAGAATCATGTCAATTGCCACGTCAAACTGTACTCATGTGGGCTCATCAGTCTTCTACAGGGAGACAAAATAATAATTCCTCATCTTCAATCATTCAACCACAATATGAGAAGAAATACTCTTTATTGGATCCCTTGAAATCCTTAAGTGGAGTCATTTCCACTGTAGATCATCATCCAACATCCCTTCATCCTTCGGAATCTTCTGATTCCGCATCAGCCATCACTGCAAAAAGTTTATATTTGCAAGGGTATTCTGGAGCTGAGGATACGGTATGGGCACACCCCTCACACCCTATTAATCACCAGTGAGTGCTGCTAATGCAAAAAAGCCTTTTTTGTTTTTTATGTTCATTATTTATTGTATATTGTGTGACCAGAACATTTACACATTCTCGGTCAATTTATGTTTGGGTGGGAATTTTCTTACTTCTTGTAATTTCACCTTATTCCTTTAATACTATTTTATATTATACTACTTTTATATCCTCCCTTGACTGACATATTAATTACCATTAAAAATAATTATTAAAACAATGCACAAATCAATTTTAATTCGTTTCGGAAACTTTTACTTCATCTCCACAAATTAATTAATGCTTTTGCAGCCTATCACTTTCACAACTTTCACTTTTACTACTACTGACACACTATAAATCTTTAACACTGTTTAAAATAATAACAATTTCAACTAGCAAAAATAGGTAATATAATCATAACTTTGATTAATAAAAAGAAAAATTATATTGCAGTTAAATAAATTATAAGTAAAATGATCTTTAACAAAAAGTTTAAAAAATAAAAATGAATTGTTTTTAAAATAGCTCTTTGGGATCAGCCATAGACTCTTATCATCATGCGGCCCAACAAGTAATGCCCAACCATTCAGTCATAACTCCAGCACTTCCCGTGACCCCATCATCAAACAGGACCGAAGTCCTTTGTTGTCCATCACTGAGGTGACCAATGCACTTCTAAATGAATGACAACTTCACAATTTAAATCTCAACTTTCACTACATTTGAGAGTCTTGCTTGAAGAAAGTAAAAGACGGACGGCTTTATCACGATTCACAATTATTATTAATTATGACTATACCAAAAAATCATCAATCTCATGAATTTAATATTTAATTACATGTAACTCTTTATTTAACGTAAATTAATTTAAATTGCATTTTAAAGTTTGATACTTGATGTTGCCGAATTTAGAGAATAGCATATAATGTTTGTCCGACGTTCTGTGATAAATTTTTCTTATGTAAATTTTTGTACTGTTTTAAGAAAAGTACTTGATTACTTATGAATCATAATAGCGTTATTGACATGTAGTAATCATAATCATCATCCATACCATGACAAGACATAATATTTGCTGTATACTATAATAGTCCTCTGTAAATACATTGTTTACAAATTAATCTTTTTTAAAGAATTTCATTTTATAAAAGATGCGTTTGCTCTTCCAACTTTACAACAGGTTCACTTTTTTCAATTTTCAGTACAATTATTATTATTATTATATAGGAAAACACTAAACAGCAGCATCATTAATCTAAAGCACAGAAAGTATAAAGCCATTTTGACAAGTTAATTACTAATTCCAAGTTGAATTTATAAATCGCACTTTATAAAATAAAACTCGACTCGTGCTTACTGCATCCTACTATATGTAAAAGTAATCATGTTAGTTTACTACATATCATCTTCATTGAAATGAAATTATGAGACATTTCATAATACCATGAGATTTTGTCAAGTTACTTGAGAATTTAAAAATAGACATAAATTTGAGCTAAAATTATTATTAGTAATAATAAATAATCTTCATTTTTAAACTGTAGGATCTGTTTCTTAGAATTATTGTATTTGTATAATATTATAATTTACATAGTATAATATAATATTGCTATTAGTAGAGATAAGATAAATGCAATTTGTGAATGTTCTTGTGCATAATTGTACGTGATGAATAGATGTGTACATTCACATAAGAGAATAAATTTTGACTTTCTCGTGATGCTACGGGATTTTTGCCCTTATAATACCCAAACATTAAAAGCCTAACTTCCAATTTAAATAAAATCAAGTTATGAATTTTTAATAGATGTTACTGGAAATAAAAAAGGCTAATGTGACAGAAATAAATAAAAAGATATTGAAAGTAAAATTGTTATTTTTCACAGTTGCAAACAAAAAGCTTTATTCAATTCTCATCTCACGTTGGAGTTTTGGTTTGTTATTACATCAATTTTATAAATAGTTACAGTTGCGGTGTTTTATGAGAACAATGCAAAAGAAAATGTTATCAATAAATATAACCTACTCAATTACACAAGTACATAGAAAAAATTACTCTGTTTGAAGTAGCGAGAGTTGTGATGCAGGGATTTCATAACGAACGTAGGGAACTTCTACATCCTCTCCAGTGCGATCATTGCAGCACAACTCGAATACCAGAGCCTTCACATGGGGCTCAAGACTTTTCCGTGACACACGTCGCACAACCTGTGAAACGTTACCGATTTTGAAAATAATTAATTAATACACAAATTTTATTTTATTATAGTTAATACGGTATATATTATTACCTCCACCAATGGCAATTGCAGCCTTTCTTCTCGTTTGTCTTTTGCCATAAAAAATGAGTACAGCATACAAACTCCTTGACTCAGCATTGTAATTTCCAAATCGTAAACAGTCTTGAAGTGGTCCAAGAACTCTTTCAATGTCATTTCACCGGATACTTCAAATCGGTCCCACAGAGTGAAATTTGTATCATGATATTTATTTTTTGGAGCAGCAATTGGTTCACTGAAGCCAAAGAAAGGCAAGGCTAAGTTAACAAATCCATTCTTGAAGCATCCAATATCAGTCATATTTTGGGCTATTTTGATTAGCTCAATACAGACCAATGATGACACGACCGAAGTTGTTGTTGCAATCGCTGGAATAATTTTTCCTGCAATTATTTTTGATTTAAATCTATCGGCATTTTGAATCGAGTAATTGGTTGCTCGGGAATTCGAAGCAGCGACGATAAATTCCATATGAAGATTGTTGTCATCATCTTTCTCAAATTCAATGGGAGTGATGTTGACCCCCTAAAATAAATGTGTTACTTGAATTTAAAACATTGGTGAGACTTTTATAGCTGAGATACATCTTGAGTGTTGAACAAAGCATGGGTTGGGTTATCATTTTTATTATATTTACCTGGAAGGAGGTAGAAGCAAAAATTTGCTTCAATTCATCTAATCGGTTAGAGTCAACATATCCAGATCCAGCTTGGTTCTGTGCTTCAGCATCAGTAATTGCAATTCTCACGCCTGACCGTGGTACAAAGAGTGGAACCTATGAAACCATGAATTATTAGATTACATTACAATCTGTTCTATTTTAATAAAAAAATCGGACGAGTGAATTTGTAAATATGATAAACGTACATTAACGGCCATAGCCATTTCTCCAACACGTGTTCTATCTCTTACTTGGGGAATACCATACATTTCAGCTCGAAGATTAGCTGCAGAATACACAAAATCAAGACAAAGTGGTTCTTCAAGAGAAAACTTCATGGCCTTGGGACATCTCTTGGGTGCTGACCAGAATAGTTGACCACTAGTTGTAGTCTGATCTGGTGGAAAATTAAACAGCAGCTGCTCGATCGTATTATTGAACGAGTCTTCCCATAAGAATCTTGCCCATTCCACACAATTTTCAAATGTGCTCGGACGATCATCTACAAGACATTTCTTGACAGATTCCAACACTTCCAGTGGCTGACATCCAGGAAGGCGCAGAGTGCGTTCCATAAATCGCGAATCTTTTAAGTATTGTGCAGCATTTTCCGCATTCTGCTTAAAAATACCTTCAAACATATCTCGAGCCCATTGCAAAGTATGTTCAATTGCGTTAGGGAAATTCTTTAATGTGCAAATTGGAATACTTTTCTCTGGGGGGTCTTGACTTGAGCTATAGCTCTCAGTCACATTAGGAAGAACGACTTGAGAGTTTCCTTTAGTGCCCAAAGTTCCAGATTCCAAAAGTGGTTTGCGATAATAAACACATCTTCGATCCATATAGATTCTTGCATCAACGTTATCCAATGCGTTTGCAACCCCGCTTAATTCCTCAAAGAATTCGTCATTATAAATGTTTTCAGAGTCCGCCCCAACACGATTTTCCTGATGCTCAATGTTAATTTCTGGGTTCATCTCTTTAACAGCTGCTGCTGCACAAGCGGACTTTGCTAATCCAACATCCTTGGGGCGAAAAAGAAATTGACGATTGAGATTAGATCGTTCGATTAAATCCATGTCTGTAACAATAACTTTTCCACTTTCCTGAGCACCAACACCCATCATTGCAAAATTTTTCAGTAGTTCACAACCTGAAATTTTCAATTTTAATTCAAGGCAATTGTCTTTTGTTTTTTAAAATTAGAAACTTACCGATGGCTCCAGCTCCGACAATGAAATATTTCAGTCTACCAATTGTTTCTTGAAATCGCTGGCCAAAGACGGCAATTTGCCCATCGTACCTTGAAGCTCTTCCCTGAAAATCGTTCTCGTCGATCATCACTTTCGGAGATCCATCATCATTGAAGTCAAATGGAAGGCACTCAAGCGAATCAAAAAAAATCCACTGGTAAATTGGAGTAAACTTTCCACTAACAGCTTTCATTACTTCCTGAGCAACCGTGCCTCCAATAAACCCATTCATGGGGCAGATTTGACCAGAGCAAATATAGCTGAATATTTTTGTAAACTTTTCACTTATGTCTACTTCATTACGGCTAGCAATAGTAGAAGCAATTGTAAACAGCAAATTTGCATCATCAGTATTCCATGGAACAGGATAACGTTTATGCTCGTCCTTGAAGAGATCCAGTGCTTGAAATGCAATATTGATTGTTTCGTTCCTGTCCATCTTTGCATAATCCGCAATGAGAAATTCTGGAGCTGATATAGACTCTTTGAGTGGTTTGAACTTGAGTGTTTTCGGCATTTTGACTTGAGTTACCACTCCACCTCTGATGTAATCACTTAGCCCTGTATACAAGCAAAACGTGATAAATTAATAACAAAACAATGGCAATTAGAAGAAATGAAAGATTACTAAACTAACCGGTAGTATCCAAGTTGAGCTTGAAAGTGTAGGGGCCAGTGACTTCAATTTTTATTGGTGCGTGACCATTCAATTCTTCCATTCCTTGAATCTCCGTAAATGTGACATGGTCCCCATCTTCAAGGCCATGGCGAGATTCGTCCAAACATGTTACCGCACCTTTAGCTTCCTTAGTTATGCCAGCAATCATAGTAGAAACAGGAACTTCACCATTGGTATCACGAATAGTGAAATTTTCTCCAAAATCACAAAAAACTCGAGCAAATAAACCTCTTGTTTCAGCCAGGATAAAGCTAATGTTTGATTCATGACAATACTGACTGATATTTATCAACTCTTCGTGATTCTTGGCTCCATCAGTGACTACGACCATATTGAAACCCCCATTTCGGATTAGCTCACAAGTGAGGGGTGCAGTATCTTTGTAGACAGATACATATGGATTTAGTTCGCTAAGTTGCGTCAAACTTTGTTCTGCTCGATTCTTTCCTATGTCTGCTTTCTTCAAGTAAAATTGCGAACTGAGATCATCCCATGTAGTCACTTTATCGTCCTGAAGTGTAACAGACTTGACACCTCCAAGAATCACATTCTTGGCAACTTCAACACCCAAGCCTCCTAACCCTGACACCAAAATTTTTGATTCAGCCATTCGTCTCATCGCGTCTTCACCAAGGACTGCTATTTGACGAGAGTACAACGACTCATCAATTGCGCCACTCCCACCATTTGCCATGTTTCCGGCGGATGCACCGTTATTATTTGCGGAACCGTTGGTTGATACGCTATTCATTACAACAGGAGATGAGTCTTGGTTGTTTCCTAAAGCAGTAGATGAATTAGAACTGGAGCACGTTCCACCTGCTGCAGTCAATCTTGGCTTTTTGCAAGCAGGGCTTTCCAAAGACGGGGATTCAGCAGTTGACATGGACGCGGAGGCAGACCCGCTTGATTGAGTTGGAGTTGGCGATGGTGAGCGCTGCTAAACAACAAAAAAGTTTTTTTAAATAAATAACTTTCCCATAATCTACTGTCCCCTGATCTGTATTCCGTATTTAATGCTAATTATTTTATAAGCACAAGCATCGAGCACAACCTTATTCTTTTCGATTTCCTTTCTCTTCTGCTGATCCATTGATTCAGATAAATAGCAACCACGTAAATACTAATACGATACAGTTTTAAAACCAAACCTTACGGCTACAATCGCGGTTTAAAAATACAACGCTAGTAAATAATTAGACAAAAAGTTGGATATTTAATTTTAACTCAGTTTAAAAGTTGACTTGCTAAAAAAATCTTTAAGAAATAAAAATCAAGCCAAATTGAGAATCAATCCACACCAAACCAGCTAGAAATATATACTGCTGGCCAACATGGGTTGTGGTTGCCAACGGATTTTACTTTTTAGTGCCTTTTTCTTGACTCAGACTGGGAAGGTCATTAAAGATAATGCACCACTCACTGCAGGATAATTTGATTGTTAACTATAGTTCAAATTATCCAGGCACCAATTACACAGAATGACAGTGTAATGCTCCCATGTCCGTGGTTATTGAAAAATTAAGTTATTAAAACCCTTGATTCAATTAACTTAAATAGATTAGCTCGACTCCCTTCTATTTCTTAAGCGTAAACTAAACAAAACAGGGTCGAAGCATTCCATCTTCCTATCTACACGTATACACACAGTTTACAATTTACACCCTATTATTCCCAAATCTCATGTATTAAATTAATAACAAAGAAATGATTAGATATAATTTACATATAATTATTGAGATTATTACTTTACCTATAAACGTGTCAGCTGTATTATATTTGTAGCAGTTAAGATGTACTTAGATTGATCCTTTCACAAACAAACGTTGAATGTTACGTACAAGTAGGGCTTCGTTAACGTTGACAAAAAAGACAAAGAGACGGTCAATTTTCTTTCCGTTACTTCTGTACTGAATGAAAGCCTGCGTGAAATAAAATATAGAAACTTTATAGTAATCAATGAGTACGACTTTAATTAATTGATCTAGCCAATTAAATCCATCGAAATCGAACGTATAAAAAACAAATGGAATAAAATGATGGAATGAGTCATTCGTTTTCCTTTTACTCTCTCTCTCTACTTCTCTACTCTTCTACATTACACACATTCGTCACTATTTATTACAATACAAATCAATCAATCGACCAAAACTGAAGTTAGCTTTTACATTATCTAATGTTTTAGCTAACTAGATGATAACTTAATTGACATAAAAAGTGACTTACCGTTTCAAACTTTAGTTGCTATTTGCTAAAATATAGTTCGTCTACCTCTGTGCTGCTTCTGGCTGTTTTGTGTGATGCTTAGACAATGAAGAAGAAACCGCTACGAAACCAAGTGAATTATATTTTGCAGAAAAAGGGAATTGATCTCTTCTTTATTTG
>JAQFZB010000884.1:0-10233 GCA_034695165.1 Desoria trispinata | reverse complement strand
CATCTTATAAATCCTTCCTTGCCAAAGAAATTGCGTATCAAACTCACAACACTATGCAAATGTATTAGTAGTTTGAACTTTGAATAACGTCGATGTTGTTTCTAATTTCCAATTTTAAGTACTATTGTACTATTCACTATTCCATTATTTGAGTGTCAGTGCGGATCTGTGTGTCGTCGTTTCGTTATTCCTATTTGTAGGTCCAGCGTCCAGCAGCAATAATATAGTAATAGTAATAGCAATCTGCAGTTTACAGAAACTTTCGTTTACAAAAGACAAATAAATAAGTTCTCTATTCTTGGCTGCTCTAATTATTTAATTAATTAATATACGATAATTAAGTATCAAATAATCGAATGATAATTAGACTTACGCAAGGGACAGTGTTGTTATGATGTTGTGGAAAGTGCAGCTGAGTTGTTTTGGTGAAAGTCAGTGTTGTTGGTGGAGTCAAAGCTAAATGCTGAACTTCAGCTGGCAACAAATTGAACTAAAAGTCAAATCTGCCAAATCACTCTTTTTCTTTAATTAAACTTCCACAAACTGACAACAATAAACAATAATTAACTATTATTTATGAATAATTAAATTTTGATAGTTGTTTATTCCACAACATGGAAGTGATCTACTGTTGTAATAAGAACATTGGATTATTGTGCTTGTAAACGTTGTAAATTGGAGTAGTGTTACTTCTAATTTCATCGTTAAAATCCATTTAATTTTACACTATCAACAATTCTTATTACACGACCAAATTGATCTTTAGTTATTTACTCTTCATTATTGAAGAAACATTCTTAGCAAGTGGGTAAGTTAATTAAATCTGATTCATTTCATAAAACTACGCAAAGTTGGCCAAATGACATAATAGATAGTGATTGAGATTTGTAAATTACGTTTTATATTATTTATATTAATTATTAGGTGAAAATGGCGACATTGCCTATCCTCAACTTTAGACAAAGTGCGAAAAAATATTAAATGCAATACAAGTTTTGATTAATATACAACAATACAACAAACAAGCTGTCAAAATTAAAATATAAACATTTTGCAACGTTTAAAATTTGAAACATTATTTTTATTTTATTTGGTTTCATTCTCATTCATTGTCAAATATTTCATTGATTCACTTCCAACGTTCCAATCTCCTCATTGTATTGTCTGTTTTCATTCATTTGTATCTTTATCATGATTACAATTTTCATTCATTTTATTTGTGAATCTGTGAACGTGATTTTCCATCAAAAACTGAAAGAATTTGTTTGGTTTCTTCGTTTCTTTCTCTGTTTCTCTATGACATTTGAAATTATATTAGAATTTAGTTGTTTTTGTAAAGTTTTGAAAAGAAAATTGCCAAAGTTCAAGTTCAGTAATCGAGCATAATTTGTTAATAGTCTAGTCCTGTTAGACAACACATAATAATAATTGAATTTGAAAATTACTTCACTTTGTTTATTCGCAGGCCTACCCTACGGAACTAGGAAACCTTACGGAAACACTCATATTTCATTACACGGATAACGTACTACGGAAGAATAGGAGAAAACGATGAGCGAGATGAATCAGGATGAGGTAACTGATGATGACGAATTGGGGGATCGTCATATTTGCCGTTGATTAACGGTTAACACCGTTAATTGTATGATTGTAATAATTACCGTTTGGTATATTGTTTTAGATTCGTCGAAAGCGATTAGCTAAACTTGCAGGGAGGGGCTTAAGTGTTGGTAATAATGATGGGGGATTAACAAGTCCAGAAATGGAACCTCCAAGAAACACACTTTCTGACGAAATCGTAACTGACAATGCCTCTAGTATTCCAATGTCCAGTACAGCATTTATGGAGGGATCCTCATTACCAAAGACACAATCACAAGAGCTTCTAAGCAAAGAAGAAATTCTCAGCCACGTCTCTAAAATGAAAGGTGAAAAAGTAGCCAGACGATCAATGGAAGAACGGGAGGAAAAAATGGAAATCGATGACGATGACAATGGAAAAGGCATCGGTGGTGTGTTTAAGGACTTGTTAACACCCGTTAGTGCAGCTAATTCAAACACTGTGATGACATTGAATTCTTCATCTGGGGTCCCAAGTTTGTCAGATGGAGCATACATGACCATACTGGAGAATGTATTCAATGTACGGATCAATCCAGCTACATGTAATTCATCAGACAGCTCATTTCCACCAGTTCTACAAAATGTTCGAGAAAAGATTCAAACTACTACAGAAGCTGGAGTTTCTTTTGATTTCAGAAACATAGTCACTGCAGTTTGCTTTGAAATTGTAGCTGATCATATTAAAAAGGGCATGCGAGATGTAAAGTACTTGAAACAAACCAAAAGTGAAGGAACAATTGCGTCGCCCGATGAGGTTAATCCAAAAGACGTTGGATCTTTTCTTACATTGTGGTTTTTGGACTCCTTAGATCGGGCTTATTTTGAGGAACGGAACCACCCCAAAGTAAGCTAGATTAAAAGGAATAAAATCAATAAATGTATAAGTGTCGAACTTTAATTTGGATATTTACCTAATGTTTTTCAGCGTTCCCAAGTTCTCCTGTATCAGGAGCTATTGCGAGACATTCGTAACAATTGCACAGACTATATTGGTCTTATTCTTCAAGGTTCAAAATTATATTTATTTATTATTTTCAGTATAAGATTGAGCACTAATGAGTTACAATGTATTTAAAATGTAGGTTCATTTTGTGAAATGTCCGTAATTACTTCGCCATTGTTAGTTCCGTTAGTGAAAGGGAATTTACCATGTGGACTTTTGCACGATTTGGCGATTCAATATTATAAGGATTACGATACGTTTAAGACGGTATTTAATCCAATTTTGCGTGGTCTGTGGCAGAGAATGCGGTCTGGATCCATTCTGGGAGGTCTTCACATACCCCCGTTACTCGCACTACAACATCTTTGTGAAATTAAGATTCTCGTGGGCGGTGCTAATATTAGACCGATTGCACAATTGATTTCTGAGCAGGTACAACATTAGAGTGACCATTATTGAGTTGATTATCAATTGTCCAATCTAATAATTCGATAATAATTTTACTCTGCAGTCAAATTTTATCCCTACTGCTATATCTCGTGCTTTGGGACACGAGATTTGCAGAATGTCTTTCTTGGGACCATTTTTTGCAGTTTCTGTGTTATACGAAGACGATCGTAAACTGGCTGAACAATTTTTTACGGGACAATCAGTTGTTGAAAATTCAACAAATGTAACATTGCAGCAGGACTTGGAATTCGCTCGAGTAAATTTTTAGTCATTTTTTAAATGTTGATTCTTTATGGAAAGTTGATTTCAGATTTGTAAACTTTCCCATTTTCAGTCAACACTTCATAAATCCATTCATGGGATTCTGAGCAATCTAGCTAGCCGAGACGCTTGTATAAGTTATTTAGCCGAAGTTCTGAAAAGAAATTCCACAAGAACCAAAATGCAAAGTGATAGAAAGGAAATATGCTCAGATGGTCCAATGCTAAACTACTTATCAGTCCTTCAGTTATTGTCATTCAAAGTCAAATTGGACAAGATTGATCCCTACTACCCTTATCATCCAAATTCTTTAGTTGACTTAAAGAACGACACACGGATCAAAGGAGACACAAAAGAGTTGGATGATTGGGTATCATCACTAAGTGAGTAACTTATTCATTCTTTATGCAGTCAGCAAAGTTAATTTTCAGATTTTAATAATTTCCGTTTTTATATCTTCAGCAAACAGTGGTCACGTTTGGGCAGATCCGAAGTTTACAACAATATGCTGGTTTTTAACACTTCAAGCTCATCATGTTGCATTAATACCGTGTTTCAATTCCTATCAAAGACTAATCCGACAAATGCGAGAGCTGCAAAAGATGGTTAGTTTAAAGTTTCTATAATGAAATATTCCTTTTTAGTATTGTAAATCAAAATGCTTCAACTAATTAGGTGCAAGAATTGACTGCAACAGAGGAATCATGGAAAAATGGTCCAATGGCCCAAAGACACAGAACACTCATAAAAAGATGGAAGCAGGAACTAAAGGTTAACATTTAGAAAATTGGTTGTATGCAGAATTTCAAACATTTTAACTCTAAATTCAATGTTTGAATCCAACAGATAATGTTACAAACAAAGCAAAGTTTAGATGTTGTAATTCTGCACGAGGAGTTTATTCGTCGTAGCATGACATTTTATTCAAACGTTGCTGAATATTTGAACTCAGTTGTAATGCCGGGAATGCAGAATGGCGAGCTTCCAAATCTTCCATTAACAAATGAAGTTCCACCTCTGTTTGCAAATTTGCCAGAGTGGTATGTCGAAGACATAGCAGAATTTTTACTGTTCACTCTTCAGTAAGTCTCCAATCGGTTAAAATTCTGTTTAAACATTGGTGAATTGAATTAAATGAAATGACTTGTAGATATTCTACATTCGTTGTTGCTGATGTTTTGGATAACTCCTTAATTTTGTGGTTATTGGTCATGCTCTGCACTCCACATTACATGAGGAATCCTTATTTGGCCGCCAAATTGGTAATACATATATGAATTAGATATAAATTACATATATGTTTATATAGTTTAAATTCTTTGGAATTAGTATTTAGCATTATATTATTTTTATTTTAATTAGGATTAATTCGTACTAAAATTGTGTCATGATTTTTTGTTAGGTTGAAGTGCTTTTTGTTATTAATCCTCAAGTACAAGGTGGTCGAACACAGTTACTTCATCAAAAAGTAATGTCTCATCCAATTGCCCAACACCACTTGGCTTCATCTCTAATGAAATTTTATACTGACGTCGAAACCACAGGAGCAAGTTCTGAATTTTACGACAAATTTCAAATCCGATACCACATTAGCAGTAAGTACGACACAGACAGTAGACCGATCTTGTATCCAAATAATTAAAAATTGGATTTACTGCATTATTACAGTACAACTAAAAACGTATTTGATCCATATTTACTAGATTGGTGACACTACTGTCTGTATTTTGAATTTTCTATGGTATGCAATAAGTACAATAAATAAATTTTACCATTACATTTTACAGTAATTATCAAGTCAATGTGGGAGAGTCATGTACACAAGTATGCATATGTTTTATATAGTCTTAAATATTTCATTGTTAAATTTTTTTGCTCACTTAATTTATGTTTTGGTTAGGATGGCAATCGTCCAAGAATCTGGTTCTGGAAAACAATTTGTTCGATTTATCAACATGCTGATGAACGACACTACATTTTTGTTAGATGAAAGTCTAGACTCTTTGAAGGTATGTTATTATTTGAAAAAAAAAAACTATTTAATTCCACACTTTATAAATTTTTAAAACCTTCTAGCGCATTCATGAAATACAAGAGCAACAGAACAACAAGGCAGAATGGTCAACTTTGTCTCAGGAAGTTCAACAGAATAGAATACGACAACTTCAAACAGATGAACGCCAGTGTAAATCATATTTGACTCTCGCAAGAGAAACAGTGGATATGTTTCACTATCTTACAGAAGGAATTAAGGAACCTTTCTTGCGCCCTGAATTAGTTGATCGATTGTCTGCTATGCTAAATTTTAATTTAACGCAGTTGTGTGGCTCCAAATGCAAAAATTTGAAAGTGAAAAATCCCGATAAATATGGATGGGAACCACGGCGTTTACTTTCTCAACTAGTCGATATTTATCTACATTTAGATTGTAATGAATTCGCTGGAGCACTTGCATGTGACGAGGTTACAACAATGACATTTTGTTTTCTTGTTGCATCCAAAGAAATGGTAAAAGTTATTAACAGTTTGCGTCTTTTACTTTTTACAGAGGTCGTTTAAGATGGAGCTATTTGAAGAAGCTGCGTCCATGATGGAGCGAAGGGGAATCAAGTCTGAGACCCAGTTAGTCAAGTTCCGTTCACTTGGTAAACGAGGACAAAGTATCGCTCAACAAAATCTGCGAAAAGAAACTGACTACAGTGATGCTCCGGATGAATTTCGAGGTTCATTAAATACTAATCTATCAATTTATTATGAGTATTATATAAAATGAATAACGTGTTATTTTTGCAGATCCTCTTATGGATACGCTGATGGATGACCCTGTCTTGTTACCTAGTAGTGGGACGGTAATGGATCGATCGGTCATTATGCGTCATCTCCTAAATTCCAATACAGACCCGTTCAATCGACAACCTTTATCTGAAGACATGCTGAAAAACGAAACTGACTTAAAAAAACGCATCACAGAGTGGAAAGCACAGAAAGATGCTTCACAGTAATAGAATATTTCAGCAATTTGTGATACCGTTGCGCACTTGGTAATAATGAAGTTTATTAGTATTTTAATCGTCAACTTCTTAAATCGATTATACAAAAAAATGATAAAATGGTAGGTTCATTGGCTACGGAATCATCCATCCAATTTTCTCGCTCCTACTTTCTCCTAATTAATTTTTTTATATTGTTGAACGTTTTCTGTTTTCAGCAGAAACACTACTACACGTTTACAAGTCAAATGCTACAATAAATCTCGCAAAATTACAATCGAATCAATGTTTATAAAATTAAATTGTTGTATCATAGTTTCATTTTATAAGCTATAGTAGTTATTAGTCAGTGGTATTCGTACAACATACGAGAATGGTTTCTACAATACATTAATTTATATTACTGTAAAATGACATAGTTAAGGTACTATCAATCCATAGACTTAGTCTATGCTTTGCTATCAATCGCTGTAATTTGGTCGTTTACAATATTTTGTCACTATTTGATGTCTCAATAAATGAAATTAAATAAGATTCATTAACTTACTTAACTTATTGTAAATTATTCTTTTACTTTTATGGAACGGGTAGTTCTGTGATTTATCTTTGAATTAAGTTTCCATTTCGAAACACCAACAACCGTTTTTTCCGTCGATGCTGTAACAGACTGCTGAGTAATGGAAGTAGTTGGTAGCTTAACTAACCTGACCCTGCATTCTTTTATTTTGAATTTTATGGCTAATTTTTTCGCAATTTTATTTGACTTGAATGATTCAGAATTGAATTTGTCTTCTTTTGAATGTTCTAATTTTTTATCACCATTTGTCGATGATTGTTTTGAAACTGAACTAGACAAGGATTTGTTTTTTCTGATAATGCTTGACTTTTTCACTGAACAAATTGACGTTTTTCTAGGTTTATTAGTCTTTTTATAGTTGGATTTCTTTTGTTTCCGTTGAAGTTGATATTTGATAGTGCATTCATGTATCCAATGCGGGTCCAACATAGCCAATGGCACTTCAGAGATGGACAGATCAACATTGGGTTTCGTAAAGAATCCTCTGAATGGGATTATTTTTGGTTTTTTGGGGACCTCACGCATTAACTTTCTGTATGGATTGATCCAATTCATTAGAAAGCCCTTTGGTAATGTTCCTTGCTCTACAGTTAAAAAGTTACCATTGTAAACTAAATTTTAAATAAAACATCAATTCAATGCTAGATGCATTTTAAATTATAATTCCACCCAAACCTAATTGTTTAGCATCAGAATCGGGAGTATAATTAATGAGCTCAGATTGGTTATTAAAAGTAGGAACAAATGGAACCATTGCTGTACTTTCACTCTCATTCAAGAGCACCAATTCCTCAAAATCTTCATATTGAACGTCATTGGACTCCAGCATGGGTAAATCATCCAATAAAGACGCGATATCAGACAAGTCATTATTACTATCGGAATCTGCAGATTAATAAAACGCACGATGTCTAGATTTTTATTTTCCATGAATCCCACAACTTTTCTTCCTGAAATAGTTCTTTAATACACTTACCCGCAATACCGGAATCCCCTTTCAAGTCGTCAATTGATTCCATCATCATCATAGATCAATGATAACAATTATTTGTTTCCTTTGTCGGTTCCAGAAGAAGTCAGTAAAATAAAGAAAAGATTATCAGGACTTGTCAAAATCTAGCTTAATAGAAGATAGCAGTATTGTGAATTGAATGCATATGAAGTTCGTTTTCATTTCGTTTATGTGATAAATTTCTTGATAAGAATCTGTACCAAGAAGTTAAGATGCATTCAAATAATTGACAGAGATGTACACAGCCAGCATTTGTATGAGTATGGTAACAGCAAACATGGTAATGTTTTATTTGGAATTCAGTATAACTCTGCAAAATCTCAATTTGAATAAATAATTTTATCCAAAAATGGATTTTGTTTCATAACGATACATTTAGTGGTATTCTATATATTATAGGTGTACTTAACAGTTAAATAATTCGCAGAGTAGCATACTATAACATTAAGCCACCCTTTTATCTTAATAAAATAATGAAACTTAATTTTAATGTGTACTTTAGTGTCACCACCATCAATCTTTCCATTTCATTTATCTTTAGCGACAAAATTCTCTCGTACAAAATATAGGCAGTCAAGATAGCACATGAAGAGAGGTACATTGTAGAAGTATATATATTATTATAGAAATATTTGATAGTATTGTAGGATAAAGTATGAAATTTTTCTCATATAAAGTTTCAGAGTCGTTTTAAAATACAGAGTTCAGTCAATGACATTGATTCCAGCTATGATAGCAACCAGTATTAAAATTGTGGTGTAATGTAGTTCCTTTAAATCAGATATGGAAAAGTTGAATATGATTAAGATGTTGAGAAAACATCAATATAAATGGCCATGTAAAAGTCCGGTACGTTTAAGTCGAGATTGCGGAATTTCGAATTTTAACATTATTTAAAATTTAATTTAGGTATAATAATCGTAGAAGTCTGTATAGCAGAGAGATAACATCAGTATGATTAAACATTTATACTACCATATGTATCAGTTTGAGAATCGACATACAAATTCTTATCAATATATCTTATATTCTTTTCATGCATCATAAATGCAGAGAATGTGACTGGATATTTTGTACGCATTCTTTATACAATAATAGATTCACTCAAAATTTCATCCATAAGCATTGGATTTTAGAAATGTTCACATCTGCTTCACATTAGTAATAATTAGTTTAAATTAAAAGACTGACCATCATAGACTCCATAACAGAAGAGATTATTCCATACTCTCTTGAACTGTTTTAAAATCTTGACATAATAGACCCGAATGAACGAACGTGCTTAATAATTCTTAAGTAACACGCAAAAAGAAGTATTATATTCTAGAGTGAAAGCAATACAAACGAATGTAATAAAGAACATTGTTGTGCATATTACAGTTGGTAAAATAAAAGGATTCATGCAACATATTTGTGGAAATTAGATGACTGTATAGAATTGTACCTTACAACAGAGCTATATTATCCTAAATGCAAAACTCTTCTAATGAGTAGATATAACTTTCTTATGTGCTTTAAAATACAGTGAATTTGAACTAAATATCTTTATCGTATCATTATGTTAAAACTCGTGCACAGCAGCAATACAGTGAAAACAATAATAAGGTAATAATAATAATTCCTTTGGTTGGATAACTTGATTCCGAAACTTTGTGTCTCGTGTTCGTATATTCTACAGGCCTGTATTTTGCTCTGAATTCTGAATCAGCTATTAATTTATGGGTTCCAGCCAATCAAATCAATGCCAACCTCAGAAAATCAATTAAAGCTATTTTTAAACTTAATTAATGTGCATCATCTTTAATAATATTTCTCTCTTGAATTCACTCTCGCAAATAGCCTGATACTCCTTTTTGTTTTTTTGACTAGAGGTAAGATTATACTCTCTAAAGTTAAACTTGAAGTTAATGTACATTAATTTTGGGTTATTATAATATCTCATTACTGATTAATGGTGACTTTAACCACATGTTCTGTACATGATCGTCAGAACTTATATCCTAAAGTGACACGCATATATTATGTATATTTATATATTTATAATTATATTTATATATAATCTTTAGAATTTTAGCCTAGAAAATAATAAATCTACAATATAGTGCTCTCATTAATGTATAACTTTGGGTTCTTGATTGAACTGATGATGCAGGAATTGATTGACATAATTCGACATAAAATCAATCAGAATTTGTAAAAGTGTTTGATTGAAAGTTCGTTCTTTAAACGATTGATCCTTCAGATCCGTACTCTTTAAGCAGATTTCTTAATCGTAAAATTTCTTTTGATGATGCTTGTAGATCAGCCTGAAGCTGTAGTTCCTTCTCTTTCAGTTTTTTAATATCTCGTTGACACGACTAGAAAAAAAGAGAAAAAA
>JAQFZB010000883.1:0-10236 GCA_034695165.1 Desoria trispinata | reverse complement strand
GTTTAAATAGGTTAGGTTAGGTCTAAAATAACGAAAAATACTGACTACGTTAGAAAACTTCTAGTGACATATAATGAGTTGTCGGGTTATCTAACCTAACCTTTTATAAAGAAGGAATACTCCCAGCAAATTGTCCCCGTGTTAATCAAGTTAGAACAACTTAGAAAAATTTCTGCGTCCCGTTTGCTGCAATCCAACCCAATAACGGGCTCTTGAAGGATTATACTTGAGTAAAAACACTTCTGCTTCTATTCTGCTAGACAGCGGATCTGCGTTTGATAGAACTGATATGCAGACTAACATGTTTTTCGTAGCTCTTACGGGTAGTACCTCCTGGGTACCATTTGGTATCATCCATAAACTTCAACACCACTCACCTCACTTTTCTCTTTGTCTACCTTACCCACTCTATGCAATGTTCATGAAAATATGCATGGTGATGGCACACAATGCAATAACTCGTGAACCTTTTGACCTTCCGCCTGGAACTGGGTACATAACCTCTAGGTACACAGGGTGCCAATATATTTAAAGATGGACCTTTATATCAAATGGGGGTCATGGGGGATGTCGAAAGATCAAACTTCAAATAAAGCGACAAATTGCAATGTTTTTTAACGGAAATTTCGCATGTGACATTCATTTTGCATTAAAAGTTATTAAAATCACTTCATGAGGTCAAAAATCAATTAAGGTCAAAATAAAGTTTGATGTCAAATCGTACTGCCTTTCAAAGGTGATTGTGATTTTGACATTTATTAAGTAGCGTAAGCTACTTTTCGCAAACGTCTTGTCTTTCCGTCCGTCTGAATAAGCATATATATGGAACCGTTAGACTTTTTGAAATTCTGTAAACGGGATATTGTTCTGGGAGTGGTCTAGGTGATCAGGTTTATATTACCTTCTTGGGGAACATCCTTTGCTTGTTGATATTTAGGAGGTTTAAGAGCTTCCTCATACTTTTGAGGTATTCTACTAGGAAACTTACGCTGGTCATATTTAGAGGTTCCACTTTACTCTGGGAATTGTACTGCCTTGGATTTGGGATATAATTTATGTTGTCAACAATTAATGTCGCTGAATTGAAATACTCTCCTTCGTCCCCAAAATTCAATGTTCTTGCTGATCGTCATGCATTCTGATACTTCAGAGAAGGGTTTTGTGATATTTCAATGTTAATTTCGTCTGTGTCCAAGGATTTTGTGATATTTCAATGTTGCTTTCGTCTGTGTCCATTTCCAACCGTTGTTTTTCACTATACATCTTCAACTTCTCAGTCATTTCCTATTTACAATAAAAAATGTTTAAAAATAAATAAACGTTTAACTACAACGCAGGACTTAAATTTTATCAAGACAAATTTTCTATATACAAAGAAACTTTTACTTTTTGTACAGCTTTACTGGTTCATCATATTTATCATTCAGTTTGTCCAGAGTTCTCTATATAGGTTGTTTTATACAGCTTAGCCCCATTTGACGCATGATACCAAATGTCTATTGTTTATTACAGTAGCAATTACTGAATTGTACTGACCATAAATTGAACTGAAGCATAAAAAACAAAAAATTACCTTCATGGTGGAATGTCCTCTCCAAAGCGTAAATCCTACCAGTTTCTTGAGGTAATTGCATTTTTGGCTTCTGGAGAACAGGGAGCTTTCTTTTGCAAATTTTATATTCCTTTGATCTTTGTTACATGCTCCGTTTAAAATACGACACCACGTAGGGGAGTGCGTCTTCATTTCAGCTTCCAATAATTGACTACCGTGTAACTAAATTTCTTTAGTAAATTTGTTGGATGCAAATGCACTTGCATTTTTTAAATTGTGGACCTTTTCATAAATTCTGCTTTCATAATTGTGAATTCTTCTGATGTAATTGTCCATTTTCAGTTTATGAGCAGTTTCGATTGATATTTCAATAATTGTTGCTTTACTGTTAAAGCTTCTAGCTGTTTCGTATACGTAGTTTTGTCGGAGCCTGTTTCTTCTTCCTCTTCAACCGTTTTCAGCAACCGCGAATCAAAATCAGAAGCTGCTGGAAAATTTATTTTATTAATTGTACAACTAACTTTCTTTTGAAATTTTCTCTTTGAAGACATTTAATTTTTTATACGCAGTCATTAACGGACCTCAAATACCGGAAATTCGTTACTTTTTCGTTAATGTATTGATTTAATAATAAGCTACATGATTGTATCTCAAATGATGAATATGATAATAAAGTAGTTATTGATTGACACTCGACCAAGCGAGTAGTACTCCTCTTTATTTAACAGTTTTCACCGCATTGAAAAACGCTTTTTACAACAACAAATGCACTTTATTTCCATTTTCAGCAAGTTTTATTCAATAAATTCTTATTTCACAATTACATAATACACTTTATTTCAATTTCCAACAAGTCCTACTTCAATTCACAGTATTCATTCAATACTTCAATTAGTATCTCCAGTTACTCGTTACTCTTAATATTAGTACGCCATAATTATGATTACTACCACATAACTTTTAATGCTACACGTTATTTGTGTACAGGTTTTCAAAACACAATAACTGGTAAAAGCTCAAAACTACACACGTAATTTATGACAGATCAGAGATCCATGTTCTCATAAATACGTTCACACCTATACTTTTTGCGACAATAGTCAATTATAATTTGCGTAATAGCAATTGTAGGAATGACAGCTATTGATATCATTGGTGCATAATTCAACCGAAGGCGTTGCAATTCTAACTGGAGTTTTATAACCAATTAATTTATGCAATAAACAATGACGTTAAGCAACAACAACAACAAGCATTTACTCCTGGTAAACACGGAGTAAATGCTTGATTTACTAAACAAATTACTAAACAAAACTAAACAATTAATTCTACTTTGAAATATGATACCTTCTCCCTTCTGTCCGTTGCGTCAACCTCTTGACACTTTCTGCCAAACTAAACTTATATATTCGTTTATATGTTTATATTTACGTATGTATTTGTTTATATATTTGGTTTCAAATACGTTTAAAAACCAACGAGGTTTCGCATGGCATAAGTGTATTACCTATCTGGGGAATCAGCAATTTCTACTAAATTCTTCTCCCGTAGCCCTGTACAACTTAATATACCTATTTTTTTCCTCCAAAGAAAGCGTAGCCGTAAAAACAACGATGGGACACAAAATAAACTGCCGTATTTCTGAATGAATGAATTTTCTGAGAAAGCTTTTCTGAACTTTTTCCCCCTACAGAATGACATTAAACATTCATTATTAATTATTAAATGTAAACAGATTATTGGGAGAAAGTACCATGTGGAACTCCATCCACACATACTTGTGTAACGTTGACAGTTGTAAGAATATCTCTAGGATCAAACTATTCAAAGCATTCTGAATAGTGCAATTTGATTGTATTGGTATACCAATTGTATTCTTTATCATTCCTGATTTAATGGATGATAGAGTTAACTGCACGCTTTTCACATTCCAATCCTCCAGTCTTCTTTTAAATTCACAGATTATAGTTTGCAAAGGTGCTATGATTAGGCATATCGGTTTTGTTCCATTGCTTTATGTAATGTTAAATGTGTTGATTTAATAAAGTCATATCCCATTAATTAGAGTCCAATACCTTTGCACTTAAAAATGTGCTCATTATCATTGGTAACGTTTTCCCTGTTACACATAAACCGATATTGCATGATAATATAATAAAAAACTCCTATTTGAAATCGATTACCGTAATTTGTTCGCAGGCAAACAAATGCATCGATACCATTCAACATGTGATACATTGCTTCAGCCTGATATGGTGTCAATTGGAGGTCAAACTTTCCTTCTAGATTAGATACAACACTACAGTAGTAATATTGACACTTCTCGTAACTATAAGGCTTTTCTATTATTTCAGCTAGAATGTCTTTGCCAGGTACTTCAATTTGATGTTCTTTTCCTATAGCGGAATGCATTCGACTTTCAAGTTTGTTTAGACCTTCCTCACAAAGCTGCCTATCAATAGTCAGATTACAGCCTGGGGTAATACGGTACAAATGAGAAAATACTCTGGCCACTTGGATTTTATAAGGGTTGCAGCATAACTCTTTGATAGTACTCATAATCTTCGTCAAATTTTGCTTTATGTTTGCACAATTCAAAAATATTCGAATTGACAACTTCTTGGACTTAAACACGGTTTTGAAATTATTTCCTGCGTTTCTCAAAGTTCGCAAGATAATTGTACCCTGCTTTAACAGTACAACATCTGTAAATCAGTTTTCATTTCGATTTAAAAAAAAGTCTAATCAATGGTAAGTAAACTTTAACGAACATTCATTTAACGCTGTTCCAATACTGCACGACATCATGAATAGAGTTCTAAACGATTAGTCCACACGATGGACCCAAACCTCTCCTTGTTAATTCATCTTTGACAGTATTTTATCAAATATATCTACATAAATTCAGACTCTTGCAAATCAATGGTGAGTAATAAAAGATTTCCCGATGGTTCGGTGATGGAGAGAGTTTATGCGGGTTCGTATAGAACAAAAAACTTGTTGAACCTACACACTGAAATGATGTTTCGTATAGAGATGAACATTAAAATTGTAGACAACTATTACTTCAGAAAGTTGGATATCTTCCAAAGCACATTGATGATGAAGTGACAACAGTGCAAAAGTAGTTAAAAGTGCAAAGTTCAGGATGCTTTTTGTTTTTCTTTGCTTTTGTTTTTGTTTATAATTATAATTCAGGAATTATTGTTTGGGACAGCCCGACAATTCCTAAATGTAAAATAAAAACAGCAGGAACATCGGAATGTTTATTTACTCAAGATAAACTTTCTGGTCCTGATTTGGAGTACGTTTTTAGTGAAGTAAACACCACCAAACTTTGTGGTAAAATAACAGTAGGATATTGCGAACAAGGTTTTGTTATCGGTACTCTCTAATATTGATACTCTAGTACTCTGATATTGGAGCTACTACTGATGATCTACTGATGACATCCGAAAATCTTTAAATTTGCCAAGAAACCGGAGAAAGCGAAATTCTAAAACCGGAATAATGGGACCTGCCCTCATTACCGATCAAGAACTGAATGCACGCTTTAATTACATTCATGAAATTGTTAGAAATGGACATAATTTTGATATAGAAGCCTTGCATGGAAGCAACTGTCGCAGCCAACAGCAAAGATCACAATTAGCACATTACATGGCGGAGTATGGTGATCCTTCTGCATTAGCAAGGATGTATCTTGGAGACAAATCTGTGTGAGCGACGTTGATGGGTAAGACAATATAATATAAGATTGATTGTTAACATTATACTATATAAACTTCAGATTGAACATTTTTGCATTTCTTATTCATTGGAAGCGTTCACTGATATTAGTGATAAATGTTAATACTACTGATGTCCTCAATGCTTCTTTAATGCTTCTTTTATTTTAATTTGTACTCTATAATTCATAGGTGACACTGTGGCAGTTCATAAATGTAAATGTCATACTATTTTTCGGAAAATGAAACAGAGCATTGAACATGCACTTTGGAGTGGCCTATATTTGTTGCTAATCACGATCATTATGATGGCTATTTATCTCCATATGCTTAATCCATTGTAATGGAAAAACAATTATTTATTGCCCTTCTCCACCGTTCTACTTTGACATGAAAGAATACGTTATTCTTCTAACCAACAAAGAATTGAAACCCGGAATAACAATAATGCCAAATGCTGCGTCTTTCACAAATCCTCGACTCATGCCGGAAATGAGCTTCAAACGGCCAGGAATTAATAAGACCAGTGGTTTTATGAAAACGAAAGCCATTTTGCATTAATGCGTCAACAGAATGAAAGATTTATGTTAGATGCGGAAATTGAAAAGCAGGGAAAAGGGCAAGTGTTGAACGAAGGGGAGAAAAGAGCTTGGAGTTCTTTTAGTGGACTTATTGGAGGTCCTTTTATGAAGTACATTTATATTGTAAACGGCACAATTTTGGTGTTGGAATCTTAGTGGGTTTGCTAGTGCTCCGGATTTACTGGGATCCAATCTCCAAATATTTAGGGTGCTGTTGCAAGTGATGGATGGAAAAGTATAAGAGGGGATAAAGGATTACTAAAGTTAGACTTTGATTGTATATGATGAGCATCAACATGTTTTGTCCATTTGTAACTGTAGTTGATGTAACAAAGCTTAAATGTATACAATAATTCCCTTATATTATTTATAGTTTCAGTGCTAAACGTGGAATGTTATCAGTTTGCAGAATGTAATAGTAAATTATCTTACTTGAATATTATTATCTTATTTGAATATGAATACTTGATATATGAATATACTTTGAAAGGAAGATGGAGATACCTATATAATTGTTTGTAATAATATCGGTAATAATAAATGTGCACATACTGAAGAAAAAAAATAAAATCCTCATTTATTCCGTTTCATTGTTTATGTCTACTGGGTGCTCGTTCCGCAATACCTAAATAGATGATAACAAATCATTTTGTCATCAACCTAACAGGGGATGTAATATATTATTTTATGTTTTTAAAGCATGCATCATATTTTATTAACGGTCAGTCGAATATTACATACCATGTCCTGTAGGGAATATTATGTAATTCATGATTGTAATTTATGTAGGTCAAATTCATGATAAAATAATTTTTTATGAACACTTCTTATGGATACTGTGGTCATTTGGCCGTGCTCTCGAGCAAAAAGTAGCCACAGGTTCAACTTCTTTGGGGGGAGGCAAGGGAACGGTAAAGGCCAGAGAAAAGGAAAGTATATATGATATTTTCCTTGGAGAAAGTTTGCTTAGAGAAAAGCATAGGGAAAGTATATATGATATTTTTCCTTGGAGCACGGAGAAAGGCACGAGAGAGCTGAGGAGAAAGAGAATGTATAAAACGGGCAAAAGTAACCAATTAAAGTCATCAAACATAAAAATGCAAAAGTCCACAATAATGTTATGTGATGTTTTATAGTAGCATAGTCATTGAAGTAATTGAAGTCACAGTTGAAATAATTGAGTAGTTATAAAAGTGATTTAAGGTTTTGCTCCAATAGAAATAGAAGCAACATAATTCTTCATTATTTTCATTATTTTGCATCTTTCCAATCCATGGTCTATTATGGTCTTGCATTCGAATCCAGGCTTCATTATGTTCTTTCATTCGAATACAGGCCTCATTGTGTTCTTTCATTCGAATACAGGCTGTATTATGTTTATTCATTTAAATCACATTCAATGCATACAAAGGAAGGTGTACAAAGGATTGCACAACTACAATCTAATCATTCATCACATTTAACGAATAATTAAAAAGTACGTTAAAATGCCTGTAAATGATGCATTTCAAGATTGTAATGTTATAGGAATATGATGATGATAAAGTAGACGTGCACATTTAAAGCTTACTGATCTATTTGAATTAGATATTTTATTAATAGATGTATGTGTCTGTCGGACTAAAATCATGCGATGTCTCAAAGAGTAGGGGTAGGAGCATTAAGAAGTGTGAACAATTGTTTAAAGGTCCGATAAAATTATTAAATGAATACAATTTTCACTATATGAATGTGGTGCGGTCATGGAGTGACCCTCAACCGATTTTGATTTTCTTTGAAATTTATAAGAATAGTAAAGCCATAATACGCAATTGTGGGTGTGAAACGAAAAACCCCGATTTCTCAAAAATCAACAAACATTTTTCATGTTGTCAATTTTGTTTTTATTCAAATACTCATGAAACCCTTTGTGTTTCAGTGAGGATTTTTCCAATCTTTACTCCAATTGTTTCCAACTATAGCAAAACTGAGTACTTCCCATTTTGCTATCAGAGTGAACTTGACCTGCAGGAGGAAATAATCACACATTTTAGATACGACTGTCTTTCGCAACACATATGTCCACATAATCCGTGGACATTCATTTCCAACTTTTACAAACAGGAATATTCACAAGGCGTATGCCCATCAAAAGCCAGTTTTCATTTGCCCAGAATGCAAGTTTCCTTGCACAAGCTTTCAAGAAACCCTTACTTAACACATGCAATTCAAAGCATCAGCGAATGAACTCAAGTTCAAATACAAATGCAAAAAAAACCTTTCAAAGATACCGAAAGTCATAACATAAACAAAACTCGAAAAAACAGAAAAAATTCTTTTTGCAGCGTGCCGTAAATATTTTGCATTGAAGAAAGATTCGATGCACATTCGATTCGATGCCCCATCAATTTGCATGGAAAATGTACAAAATGCAAAGGAATATTCCGCAAATCTACTGAGCCATCAAGTTCATTGTGTTACTAACATAATTACTGCACAATTTGCCAAAATGAATTTGCTACCGCAAAAACGCTTAAATTCCATTGGAAAGATATTCATCCTCAGTTCTCTTTGCCATCAGCTGGGGAACCAGCTGCTGTAAATGAAACTAGGAAAGCAACGCAAAGGTATTTGTATATATAAATCACTTATAAATAGTGAATCCTATTTGTATTTTATAAAAATTAATCAAATCAAACAAAAAAGTTGATCAAATCGAATCTACGAGCTCTATTGTGAATAGAATCTTTACCACAACACAAGGAGAGAACGGAACGGGTTCTGTGTTGAATGATAAACCATTCGAATTACCATAATCCGTATAGGATCGCCCCAAACAAAATCCGTATGGCAATGCCCCACAGTACTGTTTTCTTACTTTCGAAGTTGGGTTAGTTCTCTGAAATGATTGCTAAACCTATAACATAATTATTATGATTACATGAAATATTTTATTACTATTGAACTCGATTTGATTGCGTAAATAAAATACTGATATACGCACTTTTTTACTTGTTTTTGTTTTATAAGGAATTATAAGAATTGGATGTTGTCTTAATTGTCATAATGCATTTTTGAATGAATAACGTATTTGTTTCAAGAAATAGTATTACTACCAAGGGGCAAACTGAAGTATCTTCTTCCCCCTGCGCCTGTGAAAATAAATGTTTGACTGTTGAAATCCAAAGATGTTTAGATCACCTCGAAAACCCAACAGGCAGATTAGGATGAATACTAGTTCCAAGTGTTACTAAAAGAACTTGTTTCTTACTACTGACATGAGCATTGACACGATTATCAATATTTGAATCCGATGATTCATACTTCTTTTCAACATGAAGCAGAGAATGATGATGATGCTGACATCTGCTGCATCCATCTGATTGACAAGTCCAAGAAGTGTGTCCTGATCCCAGGCATTTGAAGCAAACATTGCTCTTCTTGATGAAATCAGATCTTGCTGCTACACCCATCCTTAAATTTAAAGTAAATTGATATGTGATGTTTCCCATTACAGCAATGGAATTTTAATTACAATAAGTGACTTTATTGTTCCACAAGTCCAGATGAGGATTACGACTGACTGAGCTGACTTACTAGAGCATGCTCTGTACAACATGAAAATATACGCTCACGTTGACAATGACAGTAGTGCAGATGGCACTAAGAACAGACATTCTGACACAAAACCTAAATAAACTACAGCCGGGTTATAATAAATCATATTGGTAGTAAAGCTAACTTCAAGGAGCGGAATGTATATTTATTAGCAAAGAAGATACAAAGAATTATCATGGAAACATGAACTCAGAAAGATATGAAGCATGGTTCAAGAAAGTATAGTAATACCGGATAAGTCTGTCATTGTTGTTCATTAAGTCACATATCATAAACGTCAAGAGTCCCAGGCGCCTTTCAACCAACTATGACAGGGCTTAAAAAAAATTATTGATTGATTGAAATAAAAGATTGCTTCACCACCGGAAAACAATAGTTTTGAAAAATTAACTAAATCATTATTACTACAGAAATAAAAGAAAATAGAATTAGAAATTCAACAGTGAAGGATTTTGAAACATAATACATGGGGATGTGTGTGGGAATTTTTATGGGAATGAAGGGATGATTTACACGAGCAGACTCTTTACAGGGTTCCCGGAGAGCAAGTTTTTCCTTATACTACTACATAATCTCTATATACTATCGCGGCACTACTACTGTTGTACTGATATAGTACACCAGTATAGTGCTGATGCTTCCGTAGGAAAGATAAGATATCTTTTATAATACCGATTTAACGTAGCATTTACTTCGGAATTTATTCTAAAAAATGAAACTAGAAAATCCCTCAGAAAATTTAGAAGAGCAGGCTCGAAAGCAGAATCCAAAATTAGAC
>JAQFZB010000882.1:0-10244 GCA_034695165.1 Desoria trispinata | reverse complement strand
GATGAGAACAGAACCAGAATCCAAATTATTATTCTCTAACAGAGCAATAATAAAACTAGTGATTTAATTTCACACCAACCTATTATCATTAGTATGTAACAATCTCAACAACTTTGTCACACTTTTATTATTAAACTCAAGCTGTCAATATTTAATGAGACAATTTTCCCAAGACAAGATGAAATGATGAAGCTCTCAATAATATCTCAAACAAAATGTAATCTAGAATACAAATAATACTGATCAGTTCCTTCTACAATTATTTTATTAGTTTTCCCCATGCATTTTCTCGTAACTCTTTTCATCGTTAGATTTTTATTTTGTAACAAGCATTTGGAATTTCATCTCCCTGTAACTGTTGTCCTTGTGGTTTTAAAATTTAGTTTCAGTTTTAGCTATTGTACAATAGTTGATAAATTCAATAACAAAGCAAACAAGTCAGAGAGTTCAAAAATATTATTTTGTTTTCAATGTGGAGGAAGGAAAAGGAAAAGAGAATAAGAGAATAGTAAGTAGTATTTAAGAATGTCTTGTTGTTAGCTGGTTTTTATTTTATCTCTAGGAGTGGAAGTGGAAACGAGATGACATTTTTAAGCCATTCATAACGCCTCTAATTAGAGGCTCAAGTCAAGAAGAAGATTTTCATGCGAGGAAAAGTCTACAACGACAAGAAGTTGTTCAGCAACTTTTTAAAACACAACCTTTTAATGTATTTTGTCCAGGAACAGAATTGTTCAAAAGACAAACAGAAACAGAAGGTACATTCAGTAGAATAAGAATCGAAATATTTTACAATCAATGGACTTTTTTAAATTCTCTAATAATCAAGAAATTGATTGAGTGGTTTTGCAATGTTTTTATTTTTTAGAGCATTTTTAAGTTTTTAACATAAAATAACTTAGAATCAAAACTTCGAGTAGTTTGTTAAACAATAAAAAACTCTTGTACAAAGTCAGTAACGAATGAATAGTACATTTATCACAGGTTCAAATGCCTTCTTTTCCTATGACATAAAAACAAAGTATTTGCTGAATTTAAAAAGATTGTAATAGGTATTTTTATATTTTAAATAAAATTTTCTCCGTTAAGTGATTTATACACATATTTAACAACTTATAGCTTATTTTTAGACTTAAGTTTTGTATTAGAAAATATGTAACGTCGATTTTCATCTAAAACATATTTGTTTTGAAAATTAATTTCGTTGACGTTCCTTTTTGAAGCTCGCAAATTTTTTACACAGGTTTCACTTTCTGATTTCAATTGGGTCGCTTCTGAGTAAAAAAGTTCATCCAAAGTCATTGGAAACTCGATGTTAGGATATCTAGTTGAATTTGATTTCAAAACGCTATTGTTTTCAACTGTAGTTGTGGATCCCAAGTGATCTTCTTCACATTCCGGAGTCATCATCATCAAAACGTTCCCTTTAATGTGCAAACCATATTAATAATACCTCTATTAAAAATTAAAGGTTCAGTTATTGACTTACTATCAACAGGATTAAAATCAATTTGAACCATGTAAAGCCTCATGAGCGGAATTAACAACATAAACGTTTTATAATTATCAGTCCCAATGGCAGCTGCCAAATTTTCGCTTCTGTTTTGCAAAAAATTCATGATTATTAGTCCCTTTGATAAGGCCAAATCAATAATAGTTTTTGATCTCTGACGATCTTCCAACCAATATGGAATATCAATCATTTTAAACTTTTGTTTTTCAAGAAGATAAATATCATTGTGGTTCCATTCTTTTTCGGGAAACATTTCTTCTGCTCCATGGGCCATTTTTTGAAGATATGATTGCTTTTCGCGAATCGAAGTTAATCTCTTGCGCTTAACTTCTTTTTCTTCTTTCGTGCTGAAATGGGGACTTCGAAATGCCTTTACAAGTTGTCTGCTTTCTCCCAATTCTTTGGCTTCAAGTTCTTCAATTGCATTCTCGTGATCTAAATACGTTTCATCTGCAAAAAACATTTTTTATTAAATAATTAAAATTCATCTCAGCCAACTTGATAAGGGATTGCGCTTTCATTCGGTTTAGAAATGTTTGTAACTAGTATTTGGGCTGTATGAAAAATGAGATAAATTGTAATTATAACGTCACTAATAATACTTACTCCAAAAGTCAAAGACAATCTTCAAGGATGATATAGCTGTTCCCATAAGTGTTTTTCGACATTGGCAATATTTTTTCTTTCCAAAAGGATCTTCATATTTCTTCGGATCCAACCACGAACGTAATTCTTCGGAGAGAGTCTTTTCGTCGGTTTCTTCGTTCACAGCCACTGGTCTTGTAGAATATTTTACAGGACAAGCAAACTGACTGGCAGCTTCAAAGAAAGATGTATCCATAGCTGAATGATTTCCAGTGCGATTTTGATTTTGAATACCATCGTTGGGAACTGAAGGTGTGGATTTACTACAAGGATAATTAATTTCTGAATCCTTCATGAGACGGTCCAGAAGATAGCTGTAATCCACAAACAAGCTTGGAAGTTCTGAAAGATCACCCTTTTCAACTTCTTGTCCACATAAAATCGCCACATTTTCACCGATTAGATGTGCTAAACAGTATCCTACAAAATATAAATTCGTGTACAATAAAAAAAATCGGAGGGAACATGTTGAATTATTAAAAATATTAAAATAATATTATACCTGCGTTGTTCTTGTAGCATAGATATTTAATAATCGTTACGTTAGGTATTGACCAAGTTACTATTTTTATGATTTTCTGAACATTTCGTACCGTCCTGAACGCTTCTGTAGTAAGAACATCCTTCATGACACGGTACAAAATCTCATATCTGTGCATATACAAATACAGGAGAATTAGAAGTGTGGTGACTGTGCGTGTCCGTTTTGCAATAATAATAATTTTTATTAATTTTCATCAATTAAGTACCTGTTTTTCTTCTGCTCAAAGTATCCTGTCATAACAATATCATGTAAAATTCCAAGCGTAAAACCTCGCACCTCCTTTTCCAATTCCTGAAATCATTAAAAATTATAATTAATCAATTTAATTAAAATACAATTAAGAATTTACGACAGAATTGGCTTACGATAACAAAATAATCTCTCCAATCACATTTCAGCACCAGTCCAGTCCATTCTTCCAATTCCTTTCGCCATTCAACTTTATTCGCATTTTTTACAGTTTCTTCTTCACAAATTAAACACCCCCATAACTCACTACCCCAATATAATAGTTTCCAAAAACTGACTAAGGTATGATACTCGTACATTCGGAATCTTCCATCAGCATTTAAACTCTCAAGAATTTTATGAAGACAATCTTTAACTTCTCGTAACGCTCCCCATACTCCTGCATTTTTAAAAGAAGTTTGGAGGCCAACTTTAATTTTATGAAAATATATTCCCGTTGGATATTGAGCTGGCATCATTGGAGGCTTTGGATCAATCATTCCTTGTATCTGACGAAGTTTTCGGCGCTCTTGATCCATACTCCATTGAAACATTGAATCAAGAACGTCAGGGAATGCTGGCTTGGATTCAACATTTGAAACTAGTCGTCGCATAATGTGAGTAGGAGCTTTCTTTACAATTATTTCAAATTTTGGAAGCAAAAGTTCAAAACGAAATTCAATTATTTCGTCAATTGCATTGAATAGCTGATCATTGAGGGAAAAACGGTCGATTATCTCAACATTTCTCTTTTCCTGGACGGGAGATACGTTTTGAAGTGGTGGTGGTGGAGGTTCATCTGTTTGAATTTGTTTAGTAGACCGTTTGGGTTGAGGGGGTTGAATCATTTGGATTTCCGATCTTTCACTATGCAAACCAGTTATAGTTATTTTACTTAATGAAAACTAAAATAATCAAATTACAATAGATAGTAAAATGAAAATCCTTACATTGATGCGTTGGGTGACACTCCTTCTTTTCTTCCTGATGAGGATGCATTTGAATTATTCAAGCTCGTATTAGGACTAGGTCCTTTATTCCTTTTCAATTTTAATGAAAGTAATTCACATTTCAAATCCCTAATTTCAGTTTGAAGTCTTGAGATTTCTCGGGTTTCTTTTCGTGACTCATTATGCGCAATCAATCTAAATATGTTTAAAAATATTTGATTCTCTACCATTAATATGTTGAAATCTGCTGTACAATATCAAATTCAAATAACACTAACCTTTTCTTGATTTCTTCTTGCTGTTCCGTAACCAATTTAACTTTTGCCTGACGCAGCACTGCCGCTTCTCCTTGCAGTGTCATTATTGCGGTCTTTTGATTATGAATTAGATCCATTTTACTCTTAAGAAGATTAGAAAGACGTTGCCAATCGGCTTCTGTTCTTTCACAAGTCTTCAACGTGACTTCGGAAACATTTTGATTTTGATCCTGAGATTTATCCGCAATATGTTGTCTTCGAAGATTTAAATTCTCTTGGGGTGTATTTGCTGGCTTTTCATCGGAATTACATCTTGGAAATAATCGGGTTGCATTTGGTTTGTTTGATACCGGTGGGCTAGGATTTCTTACTTTCTGAATTCCTTCCTTCTCCTCTACTTCCTAGAATTAAGGGAAATATCCAGTAATAAAAAAAGTCATTCCATCCTAGCTTACAAAAGTATTACTACAAAGACAAAAATTTTAAACCTGAGTGAGCAAGCAAAATAATTCATCATCTTCATCCCCCCAATCAACCTCAACATCTGACTGGTCATTTTCAGTGCCATTATCATTATCCGTACTAGCGTCAGGGACAGTCGCCATCGGCGTTACAGTTCTTGTTTGCACTGTTGGGGGCAAGTGTGAATTAATTGCCGACCTATTTGATGAATTATTATTATATTGATTTCTTTGAATGGGTAGAGCATTTCTGGAGTTCCCGTTTGCTTGATGCATATTCGTACGCGAACCATAAACGTTGTTTCTTCTGAAACTCATCGTCAAATGCAGAACACGAAATTGTCCAATCCAAAAATCGTTACCTGGAATAAAATTGAAACTAATAAAAAATCAATTCTAATTTTCATTTAATAATGTTTTATGTACTTATGCAATTACAACAAGTTTTTTTTAATTACAACTAACAATCCCCCTTCGTACTTTATTTATTATGGTTAACTAATACGTGAGTATTCTATAAATGTTAGGTACTTCATTCATTTTATTTAGTGTATTTCATATTAGACAGAATTTTGATCAATGACATCAAATATTTCAGAAGAAGGTTGCTTTTGTTTCACTAAAGTTTCACAAATTGATGTGGCATCAAATGTAAAAGCAAACGCTGCAATTAAAACATTCAATATTGTCACTATGAAAAGTCCAGCGATCAAATAACTCTGATACGTATCAGCTCGAGGCTCATCAAATTTGAATCTTGAAATGATGACGTATCCAACTCCCACAATAATCTGTAGGAAAGTGATACAAATCAAATTTACTTTATTAGAGGTTCGAGAACAGAAAATGCTATTACTTCGATGATGATGGATACTGAAATAAGAAAGTAGTTGAGCACAGGGTAGGAATGAGCTTTAGCATAAGTGACGAGAAATCGGAGTTGAGATGCAGATGAAGATAATAATGCTAGCGTCATAATTGCAAATGCCAAAGACATTGTTCTCCTATTGGTTTCAAATCCAAGTGGACGAGATTTTGTTGGTGGGTTATTATTATTATTTTCATTGTCACCATCTTCTAAACCCATCGCTGGATTTCTCCCACATCGGTCTCCTGTCAGTTCGTAAGAGTTCTATGAATTAAACGAAACATTTCGTTAGAATTGAAGGTGACGTACGTTCTCTTGAAAATCAATATGTTGTCGAATATCAATATTAGCTCCGCGTCTTACAGATAGATAGCGACGAAAAGCACCTTCATCCGTGACATTATCTGGTATTTCTATTGGAAGTGCTGTGACTTCTCGGGAAGATGCAGCAGAAGTAATACGTGAACTACTTCGACTTGATAGTGGGACATACTCTTGTACATTGATGCGCGACGAAGGATTTGGTATAAATGTTGAAGAATCATTTACATCCGTTTCATTAAAACTATCAATTGGCCTTAAATCACTTTCCGAAGCAGTAATTATGACATTATTCCCGTCCGTTGATCTTCCTCGAGATCTTGATGATCGTCTACTAACATTTGATCTGGACCTCATGTTTTCGTCATTTTCTTGTCCAACTTCTCCAGTTATATTGTCATCGTTCGTCTCTTCGGATTGAATTTGTTGTCTTCTTTGGGATCGCGATCTCGATACAGATCGCCTACTTACGTTAGACCGTGAACCTCTATTATTATCTTCCCTTTCAGTGATTTCAGCCACTGAATCGGTGATTTCATTTTGTTTGCCACGAGATCGGGATCGCGAAGCACGTCTACTCACGCTAGACCTTGATCTTCGGGTTTCTTCCGGTTCCGTTAATTCGGCAACAACTTCGTTTTCTATATTCTCGTAAGATTCAACCTGTTGAATTCCTTGAGATAATGGCCGGCGACTTGTGCTTGTTCTCGATCCCCTATTTTCTTCTTGTTCAATTATTTCTGGATTCAATTCAATTTCATTGTCTTCGTCGGGTTGAATTTGTTGTCTTGCTTGAGATCGTGATCGCGATCGTCTACTAACGGTCGATCGCAACCCTCTTGTTTCGTCAGGTTCGGGTTCAATTAATTCTGAAGCCGCTTCTTCGTTGTTTTCTTTCATTCGAATTTGTCTTTCTTGTGATGATGATTTTGATCTAATGCTTGATCGTGAACCCCTTTTGCATTCTTGATCAAACATTTTACAAAAACCTTCGCTTTCGATGTTCTCGACCGATTGCCTCCCTTGAGATCTCATTGACCACGTTGCTGATCGTCTATTTATACCAATGCTTGCTCGGGAACCCCTATGCTCTTCCCTGTCAATTAATTCAATAACTGACTCATCCATTTCGGCTGGTTGACTTTGTTTTCCTTGAGTTGATCGTCTACTTACGTTCGACCTTGAGCTTTTATTTTCTTCATTTAAATCAGGAATTATAGGGCGTGAGGTACGATTACTTGATTTTCGAGAAGGAACTGATACCTCAAATTGCTTAGATGCGTAGTACGATGTGTTTCCCAACTCAAAATTCGGAGATAACTCTGCATTACAAAAAATTCAATTAAATTTTCTTTTTTCTGAACCTTTTCATAATTACAAAAATAATTTGCCAGGTGTTTATACTTGATGTTGATGATGTTCCTACAGCTTGTCTATTTTCAACTTTCTCTTCCTCATCTTCTAATTCACCCTCATCATCTTCCTCGTAATCATCATTATTATCTTCTGCAAGGGAACGAAGTAGTACATTAGTCCTTGATCGCGGTCGGCTTCGTGCAGAAGAACGATTACTCTGCGATTTTGCAACATTATTTCCAGTTGCTGATGAGGAAGATTCCAATTCGGCGGACTGTCGTAATTCTGTGAATGATTAATTATTAATAGTAAGGGCTTTTCATGTAGGTTAATAGTATACAATATTGTTCATTGATTATTAATGTATCTAGAAAAATAAAGCTCTAAAAGTACTTGTATTATTTGAAAAATTTTAGGTGGTAGCTCACCATTGGTCACAGCCACCTTGGATTTCTTGCTAGTTGATGCACGAGGTTCAGAAGGGAGTTTCTGTTGAGGTCCCGATCCATTTCGCCTTGCCGTTGCTTTCTCTTTTTCCAATCTGTTTAATTTTCTTACAAGATAGTCTCTACCTGCTGTAGGAGGTACAACAACCCCTAATTTCAACAGCTTTTCACGTAATTCTGCATCGGAAATGTCATCATTATCCATTGTGCATATATTTAATACAATAATAACAGGTTGCAATTTAATCCGGTGATACAAATCCGACGTCTGCGTTGAACTTAATCATAGTTCATTTTATTCACATTTGAGAAGCCAACAGTGGTAACGAAAGTGGCCTGATAACCCTATAAACACCAACTTATTTTGCTATTTAGGAGAACTCCTTTTGAAAATTTTGAAATAAACAAATACATTGCTTCTCATTGGCAACGTTAATTTTCTACTTGACAGTGTAAAAGTGTAGATTTGTACTTGTATAATCATAACATAACAGATACACCTTTGCGCAAATAAGCAGTTGTTGAGTACGTACAACGACGCACGTTGATATGACATGACACCATAGAAGTATTACATGACACACAACACATGACGCTATTTCACTTTCATATTATAAATTTACAAAAATACAAAATTAAAATATAATAATTGGTTCCATCAATAAATAAAGATGCAATTTATACTTGTAGTTAACTTACTGAAAGTAATTGAATTTGAATGATAACGATCACGTCACAGGTTGGCTGACGATTTCGATTTCCTTACGTCATCCGTCGTCATTGGCTGTTTCATTTAAGGATGTCTGCAGAGACCGAGCTGCCACTTCCACTGCTTTTCTCCCAAGAAGATAATTCAATCCAGTTTGAAATAAGATGTGTATCAAAAATTCAGAATTGATTTAAACAACTTCACTTAATTATTATATACACTAATTATACTAATTAATTAAAATGTAAACGTCGCGTACTAAATTATCTCATTTTCTTTCTAGTGAAATAAAAATGTAAAATAATAATATGGTTTTCGCGGAAGGTACAACCGCTTAGTTTGGGGCACTATGATCTAAACTCCCTGTGTTATTTTAGTAATGAAATTCAAGTTAATGAAGGCCGCCAAACCGGTCAAACTTTCTATTTTTTCTAATTTTTAATTTTAATTTTATTTGTGCTGCTAATTAAAATTTCATTTATTTTAACGCCTCCATACTAAGAATATTAGAGTGTACAATACATGTCGACATGACCTCCCCTTTATTTGGGCTGATTGTTTCGGGAAGATTGGTATGTGAACAATGTGAAGTTTGAAGTTTTATAATTTATAATTGTAATTTCAAATTTTGAATGGAATAATTGGAAAGAGTTAAAAAGATAATTATTGTTTTACTTGTGGTTGCGAGTTCGGGTCTGTCGTCTATCTTTTTTAATGATTAAAAAATTTAAAAAATTCTAGGTGCAGACTGACTTTGTTCAACTTCCGAGTGATCCAACAAAATTCATTATTGATGTTCCAAATGCAGATGGAATTAATCATGTTGTAACTTTCCTCACCGGAGGAACTCCGTTTCCACAAGGCAAGATGACAAATTGACAAATGATAATGATTGATGTTAATTTTTAGTATGATATGAAATGAAATAATACGAATAGTTGTTATAATTGATTTCACTTTCAGGTATGGGGGGACAAATTTATTTCAGCTGGCCAGATCCTCAAAATCAAATTGCTTGGCATTTACTAGGCCATATCACAAACGAAAAACCCTCTGCAATATTTAAAATTTCCAATCTTAAAAAGACCACTGATACTTTAACAAACCCTATGAACACCATGCTTTTTGGCCAACCGGGATTATCTTCTGCACATAACGCCCAAATTGGAATATCTGTCGAGGCTCTTGAGGTGATATTACAATCAACACCTGCTGCGACTACCGATCCTTCAAAAGTGTCAACTTTTGTAGAATTCACTCAAAAAATGCTTGATAATTTCGTAAATTATGTCATGAGTTTTGGGGATTCGAATAATATTTCTATTAATACAGTGCAGAACTGGTATCAAAATTTTCAAAGACGCTTACAAGCAGATCCGAATTTTTGGCGTTAGAATTTACTTGTTATAATTAATACACCACTGATCAGTTTCCTTGAATCTTCAGATTTACTGGTTAACTATTTTAGTCATTTGTTTGTAAAAAAACAACAGAATGTCGTCGACGTCAACCTTGTCCCTCCCGCTCCCTAATAACGTAATAACCTAACGCTAAGACAATTCAGTGAATCAACAGAATCAGTGAGTTTGTGAATAGGATACATGATTTTAGCCAAAAGTTAAAAAAAATCATATGTATTTTGTATTTTCTTAGTCTTATCCATCCCGGTTATTTGTTAATATTATGCATAAATGGTGATTATAAGCATACTAAAAATCAAAATTAGTTTTAGTATTTATACGAACAAAAAAGTATTCTAAAAAATCTAAAAAGAAATCTCCATGATATGCTACGAATTGTTTTATTGCGATTTGATTGCATAATATTATGATATCTCTACGTACAGTAATTAATAATTTAAATAAACCTATTGTGATTCATTCAACTCTATCATAAATGGTTTCATAATTGTTTATTTATATAACTTGAACCCTTAATGATTCAAA
>JAQFZB010000881.1:0-10246 GCA_034695165.1 Desoria trispinata | reverse complement strand
TTCTCTCTCAACTGAACGTGAGAAAGGGCTTAAATTATCATACCATTACAATACAATACGCAAAAGTTTTCTAATCGCTTATCCTATTCCCAGAAGAATGAATAAATAAGATTACTACAAAGTTTTCAAAATCTCCATCATTCCTGGAAGAATCAACTAGTACTACAATATATATAGTAAAACTATACAGATATTCTCAACTTGCCTCTCTAAATAAAATAATGTCAACCTATTGATTGTAATAGAGTAATTTTATATTTTACGCAAGAAATAACATCAAAATGTCAAATTTCCTGGCATCTGCTTTAAAATCAAGTCATGTAAAATTAGATGAGTCTGTTCCTGTTGGCAGAATCTCATGACTTTCCCCGTTGCTCTTATCCTTATCATCATCGCTTCCCCATTACATTGAATTGAAGAGCAGTTTGTAATTAACCTTGGTTTGAAGAGTAATTTGCTGTTGAACAGATGAGACTCTATAATTGCGGAAGACCCACCCAACTGTAACATGTACAGTACTGTACTAAATTCAGTACACTAACACATTATTATCAGACTGACTTTCTCTTCTATATCCTCAGATCAGTATTAGTAGAAGGAAATAATACATATTTAACTTTTATAGCATTTTAGTTGTAGCACTCGTTAAATATATTTCCATTCGTACTATGTACTCTGACTTGACTTTCTATTGCAGATTGCAGTATAAGTATATGTTATATATCCTACCCCTACCCATGGTATGGTTCTGTAGAGTTGTTCTGGGATCATCTATATAAGTATAATATGCCCGGGGCTTGTAAATGTAAATGTCTAAATGTAAATGAGGTTGGTTGAGTAGAGGAGGGCAGGTGTAAATAATATTGGCGACAAAGCTGTTTTGGTGCAGTGAAAGGTGAAATGAAAGCATATCACTTTGACTCTGGTGGTTTGGTGGATTTTGCAGAATAAATACTTTATAGGGATACTGAGAGGATTTCCATGTAGTAATCCACGGATCCACACCACATACACAATATGCATCAGAAAAGTAGCAGAAGTACTATAGCATCCAAGTTGAACATGCGGCAGATCAACACAAAAGAGAAAAGAAGATTCTTCTTCTTCCTTGGATTTTACTATATAGATTTTGAGATTCTATATAGCTCTGCCCTGGAGAACACCTATCCAATTCCAGTGGTATATCTGGGCAATTTCCCACATCCGGTCTCCGGAAAAAAGGTGAACATAGGAACAAGTACCACTTCCAACCAGCCAAACGCCTAACCAAACCAAACCGAAGGTAACTTAAGCTCATGGGCAGAATTGAAACTGAAACCATAAGAAAGGATAGGATATAAGACACCATATATACTGGATATAGTATGAACGAACGTCTACAAGTATTGCCATCAGTCCACTTCTGCAACTCTGCAAAATAAAATCTCGGCCCGTAGAAGGAAAACTCATTTCCGCCGTTACTGCGGCTTCTTCTTCTTCTTCTCTACTTGTATAATACAGGCATGTTATATGAGGGTAGGAAATGAGGAGAAAATGGCAAAAGTGAAAGTTTCAACATTTGAAACTCTTGTGTTTGTATATCACAGCAAACTCATCCCATGTTCTACTGCTGAAGTATATGTGTTTTAATGGCTTTTTCCGAGAGAAAGAGTTTAGTTTATGCTTTTTAGCAAATCTAATTATGGTAAGTAGAATGGATTTAAGGACTTCCTCTCTCTCAGCTCCTTTTTGCATTTACCCAGTTTTTGCATCCATTTCATCTGAATAAATTACAATGATAATAGGAATCAACATGACAATGATATTTTAAAAACACTCGACGACTCGACACATTCACCATTCACCCTTGACGCTGTCGGTTCTTTTGCCATTGCATCTGTCCATCTATACAACTCTACTATTGATATTTTCCTATCCTCCCCGTAAAGAACTGTATATTAAGAGTGTTTTTGCAGGCAGAGAGACTGGAGAAAGTTTCATTTTGGCGTTCAACAGGAATGTAGTGATATGAGATGTGTCTTTTAGTTAGTAGGGTAGGAGAGTGAAAGTATTATAATAGGAGCAGAATAGGAGAACGGAAGAACTATCCATTGTATTCACGGAGATGGTGATGAAAGAGAAAGCTGAATTCGTCGGTTGTGGTCTAGCCGTTGTATTATTCTAGTGATTTCTTCTGTGGTGCGGCGGGTGCTGATGCTGGACTTTGGTGTGATGCTGGTGAGATGAGCGCAGGTTTATCTCCGAGGAGAGAATGAGAAACCCGGGTATTTTCGTCATAGTTGGGATAATTTCCCATGACATTTGCTCTACCTGCAGTGAAATGCAACGCCTAGTCTCTTTTCACTGCTGAAACCCAGCAGTCAAGTATTAGGTGGCCAGATATAAAGTGCCACTGCCCTATTAATACTACCACTTTATTCCTAAATAAGGGAGGACATAGGCCCATTCTAAGAGGAAGGAGGTCAGCAGGATGAAGTGTCCACCGGAAGTGACATCCTAAAGGCCATAACATATGGAGGTCTTTACGGTTGTCGAGCATCGTCTTGATGCTCCACAACAAGGAGAGAAAAGATGCTGTCGGTTTTACTATGTTCCATTTGGACTCGCTATTCTTCTTCAGACGGTATACATTTTATATTACCACCTATAAAACTTTCGCCCCAAATACTTTCTTTTATTATGATTCACATAAATTAATAAAACATACAATGGAATAAGGTATCATTTATTTGCTTATTGTAGGTGATTGCTGTGGGACTCACTGCTTTGTTCCTGTGGTATATTTGTGATGTTAATTCAGCCACCACCACGGTAAGACTTTTCTATTTAATATTAAATGAAACATAAAAAAATCCAAGTGAGACAAGCTTAAGTTCTTCATAATTGGTTTCAGGGCGTGGGAATATTTGGGAGATCAACTGTTGTCGTCTGTCTCATATGCTCATTTCTTTTACAAAAGTCCGTCTTTTGCGTTAATGCTGAGGTACAATTAAAACAATTAAGTTGTCTTTAATTAATATGTTCCCATGATGTACATTTAATTTTACTTTAATTTGTAGTATGATGAAAACAAATTGGTGGGCAACCTTATACTGTATATTGTAAGCCTGTTGAGTGGATTTTGTCTATGGCTAACTCTCATGCAGTATTCGAGTGCTCAAGCAGTTCTCAGTTATGTGTCTGTGGAACCCATAATTCTTACCTGTGGGGCAATTGTCGCTGTGTATGTGCTCAGACGACTTATGACACACTATGAAAACTGCAGAATAGATGAATTGGACATTTATACTTCACCTTTATTTCCCAAAGCATTGGTTGTATTTGCAGCTTCTGAAGCAGTGAGTTTTCCCCTTACACTAACTTTTAAACAATTGTTTTTATATGGATGTTAAATATTATTTAATACTCTCTGTGGTAATAATCAGGTAATTGGATTAGCCTTTGGTTTCGTCTCAAATTTTATTTTGGGCTCAGACAACGAATTTTGGAAACGATGCGGGGCACTGTTGGCGATTTTTGTCTCTGCAATTGTCAATGAAGTTGCAATCGTGTTTTCGAAAGTAATGTTTAAAATATACATTGGAACATTTTTAGGACCCAATGCATTAAATATAATGTATTTTTTTCTTAGGAAAGTGGAAGGGCCTTATTGTCGAAGACGATGGGCTTCTTTGTACTTCTTGTTTCCTGTCAATTGACATGGTGGCTAAGCTATTATAAAGAACGGCAATTAACTCTTTATGGTCTCGGAGTGGGTTTTCTGACCATGCTCTTTGGCGTTTTATATACTGTCGAGATGTCTTTGTCCACAGCTCAATTACGCAGCCACAGTGATCAAGCCCCCCGATTTCCGGCAGCTTCAGCTTCAGCAAAGTCGGGGGACTCCCCAGGGGACAACAATGAGGAAAACTCCAGCGATGGCACTCAATCTGTATGTCACTAAATCTATACTTTTTAAATACCTACATATAACGTATCTACTTGCATTTAACATTTAACAAACTGTTATTTTGCGAATTTGTTTACAGACGGAAGTTAAATTAGGATCTCGTGTTTTAAACCGAAAATGTGTCATTGGATTTGCGATCATAATGCAAATTGTAAGATTTAAAATCCATTTTAAAAATTCTTATAAAAATTGCATGACATAAAAATACGTATTTTATATTTTATTATAGATTCTGGGGCTCTGTCCCGTTGTTGTCCTATTGTCGGACTATTTTCTCTTTCCGGAATCATTGGTACCCAAAACGGTATACATTACATCATAAATGTTATAATGAAAGCCTGCAAAATCTAGAATGATTCATTTTAAAGGATTTAAAACAACATACCTTTGTACGATTGTTACAGGACGTTGAACGAATGGAAAGATGGTACTTGTGGGCCGTTGATTTCATTTCTGCAATCTTAATCAACGAAATAATTCTCTTTCAGAGCAAAGTAATACTCAGAAAATTAAGTAAATGTATTTTTAATTGAAATTGTTCATGGTGTGTGTGTGTGTGTGTGGGTGCAGGTGAACTATTGGATAGTGTCAATAGCCAACGGAGCATTTTGTCTCAATTTCTGTCTCGGATGTGTTATCACATACCAAGCGATACAACCCCCAACGAATTTCGCCCTCATTGCTCCTCTATGGACACTCTACTTTATATTCTGTCATCTACATTTTGTCAGATTAACTCGTTTCTCTTTGGAACTTGAAGAGGGTCAAATTAGACGACAAAGAGATTCCATTAAAGTCAGTCTCTTTTTCGCAAGTGGTATTCACAGCATGGTCGCTGTAGCTGCGTTTCTTCCAGTCACCGTAAGTATCCATAAGACTCTTTTTACTTTGTCTACCGTTATACACTACCGTTCAGAATAATAAAGGAACTAGAGAAAATTGTAGTGATAGAACATGAAAGTACTTCCATTTAAAATTATTATCCTTTCCTCGCAGTTATAAAAGGGTCTTCAGTTTAGGAACATTTATTTTAATTTAACGACAAGTACTAACACAACAACATCATACTCAAGTCTGTAATTATGAGCATTTATCTCTAGTGATATTGTTGGAACAACTTAATTTTTAAAGATAGATAGAAAAGAAAATAGGAGAAAATGTTGGATCAAGTTAAAATATTAAAGTTTAATTATTATTGGGAGTGTGGATACTTGGTTTGGTTAATAACTTATTTATTCCACTCCACATATAGGATTTCAGCTATTTTCCTGGGAAAGTCTTCTCCATTCTGACATTTCCTAGTCTGACGTTCATCGCGGAAGTGATTTTCTACTTTGGAAAGGTATTCGACTTCCTTATCATTCTCAAGTGAAAGACAACTTCTATAATGTTTACCTTCACTTACGGAAATTGCTTTCTCATATATTTTGCAGAAATGCCGTGGGCCATTCCTAATGGCATTTGTATCATTCTTTCTTGGGAGTGGTTATGGACAAGTTGTATGGTACATTTCCGTAATTGTTGATGATTCACAAGAGTTTCTTGGACTAAGTCGACCATGGTTGCTGTCAGGAGGTGCCATCATGGGACTACTTGCATGGCTTTATGTCGTTAGATTCCTCTTTGTTATAGTCACAAAATGGGAGAAAAGAGAATAATATACAGAGATAGTATAAGTACTATTATATGAAATGTTATTATCGGTCTTGACATGTAGCAATCAATATACAATCATTTAAAATTTTAAAATTAAAAGGTAATCAATGAGGGCCTATACAATAATATATAATTCTCGCTTTTGAGATTTATGAAAATAACCTATATACAATCACAGTACTCCTACTCAAACCCCTTCATGTGTAGTTTCATAGAATTTTACCAACAAGATTGATGATCAACTAGCCGTGATCTCGTTTGTGTTATTACATTCTAATTTAATTAGTACACGGATGCAATCCACATTGAATTCATTACACACTGCCATGTATTAATTATAATACTGAGATTTAATCAGCGAAACTTTCTCACCCTCTTGTTCCCGTGAAAAGCTCAACCAATTAATAATAAACTCATATTAAAATTCAATGTTCCGAATTCGGGTAACCCAAATCTTTACCTACTCTAACTATAATACAATTACCACTACCGGTGAGTTCTTCCACATCAAATCAAAATTAACCATTTGCATACAAAACTTATTGATCCTCATCACCCTGATATATTGCAATAGTAAAAAAGAGATTAAATGGAAAGTAGTAAGAAAGTACTTTAGACGATAAACTGAAAGTAATTCTTTGAAATATGGTAAAAGAAAAAGTTCTGACACTTTCTGACGAATGAAATGAAAGGGATTAATGATGAACAAAAAAGGGTAAAAAATGATGATGAGGGGACAACATGACATGACTGATGCGTTCTGAGACAATTCAATTTATTACTATAATTATATAATGATATTAAAATTATGAGAGTAGCATTGGAGTTAATTAGTTGAAATCCTTCTACATGATATTCAAATGATTAATTAGTCATATTTAGCTGGCTTCTCTTTCAGTCGGAATCAAGAACACGATAATTTTCATGAAAGCAATTTTCCTCATTCAGAAATACTTAAATACCTAATGAATAATACTCCTGGACTATTTATTGTGTGCCAATTTTCCCCATTTCGCGAAACGCCTACCTTATTCTTCTTGCATTAATTGTACAATACGTATAACAGAAAAATCGCAGATACAAAAATAATATTATTAACATAAAAATGATAGAGACAGTACAACTATATACTTATTGTCATTAAAATTATATTATTATAGATCAAAATCTAAATTGAAGAATGTAAAAATTCAGTTGAAAAATGAATGTTCCAAAAGATTGTCGAGCATTGTTAAAATGATGCAAGTTGATGCCATTCGGATACAAAAGAAAGACAAAATGCAATAATAATAATGAATAATAAAAACCTTCTGACTTTTAACAACAAACTGTTGTTTGTGAAAAAATTTGTGTTGTTTATTTCATATTTTTCGTGAATTAATTAATAGGCAATACAGATCATAATAGTATTAATTTATGCATTGACTATAATTAATTAAGATTTAGAACTAGGACCGGGTGCAGATGATGCGGAATTTGCTGCAATAGTGACTTGTATTTGTCCAGCACAATTCTTAATCTTTGGTAAGAGACCTGTCTCCTTGTAGTTTTTGAGTAGAACATCCCCACTTAAATTTATAAACAATGATCCCACTTCGATACTTCTATGAACGAGATTTCCAATGGTCACTAAAAGTCGAAAAAGAGCTTCCGGTTCATCCACTAATTCAATTAGCTGCATAGCAGCCATTAAAATTTCATTTTGAGTTTCCGGAGATGTCCAGCTCGGTGTTGCGTTTGAGTTATTTTCTAGTAGATCGGCAGCCACTTAAAACATTACATCGTTTTACAATTTAATTTAAAGAGTCTAATGAGAAATTATAATAATTTTATACCTATGGAATAATTTAACAATAGTGTAGCTGCAGCAATTTCCGTCATTTTTCCTTTGCAAAAGTTCTTTAGTAATTCAGAGACAACAATATGACGGTCAGCCATTAAATCTTTGGTTAATGTTCCAAAAACATTGCAGAGCAGTCGAAGACTTAACATGTGATTTGTGGGAGTATCCGCTGACAAATACTTTGGAGATGAGAATTCTGTCGATACGGGAATACTGGAATTCAGTTGTTGTGCAAAATTTTTATTCAAAACTCCTAGACGTAGCAAATCCAGTATGGGAAACACCTTGTCTGAATCAAACAACACACAAAATTATAAAAGCAATAATTTGAATTTTCCAGTATACAAAGTCAATAACTTTAAATAAACACCTGAAGGCCACGAAATTAAGGATTGTTTGATCACAGCATCAACCGTCTCATTCCAGTTGGGATTACGACCAATGTCCAAAAAAATGTCAACTTTGTCAACCCACTCTGGTTTGCTTAAAGTTCCAATAAACTCCAACAACTTTTTCTTTAGTGCATCGTAATTCGGTGGAGTTGAAAAATGGACAAATTCTCGTACAGGAAAACAAGGACCACTTTCAGAGTTATTAAGCTCTGTTGAACTGGAATTAGCTTTCGCAGTTCCAGCATTAGCAGTAACACTTGCAGGAACGGAAGAAGTAGTATAAGCCCCAGAACCAGTAAAGGGATCTAAACCTCCACCTCCCCCTTGGAACCCTGGTCCGGATGATCCAGGTACATAACGATTTCCACCAGTAAACGGATCAGCAAAATCTAAAATTAGGTTTTGGCTGTAGTTGTAGAGTGTAATGGAGGATATTAATCTGGGTAAAGAAGAAACTAACCATTATTTCCAGAAGAAGTTCCTAGTTGCATTCCTTTTGTGTTGTTGATAATGAAATTGGCTACTTGATCGAGAAATAATTGCGAAAGTTCATTCTTGTGAATGAACTTTTGTGCTGCAAACCAAGGGTCCTCGGTCACATTATAAGGTAATTTCAAAGTTCCTTGACCGTCAAGATCAACGGAGAAAACATAATCATATTCTTTGCCCTCATGAAGCACTCTTCCACTTGTATTCTGTGTCGCCCCACTTGCACCAACTACATCACCAACCTTTGTCCATTTTTTCTCTGCAGCCGACCAACTGAAGCATCCTACTTTATCCCCTTCCCGAACCATTTTTGTTTCACCATCAGATTTGCCTTTAACAAGAAGAGATTCGGGACCTGGAAGTTCTGATATTTTCATTCCACCCAAATCTTGTTGAGCTGCCACGACTGATTTGGACACCTCTTCTTCAAAAGCTGTTAATACTTCTTGTGATCCCATTCTTTCCTTCGCAGAAGTAAAGACGCGAACACTGCCATCACTAAAGTTAGGAAGCAATTGCATTAAAATTCTACAAAGTTAAATAAAAAATAAATCCTGATGATGATACCTGCTTCCAGTAATAATATCCCCATTTTCTAAAGTAGAAACAGCCCAGACGCTAGTTGCAGGGTGAAAAATCACTTGAACGGTTTCATTTTGTTTCCATATACGAAGTGTTCGATCTTCTCCGACAGAAACTAAACCACTTCCACCAGGTAATAAGGCAATGCTAAATTTAAAAATATAATGACATTTCTTAACTTACATAATCATAATATAGATAGTATAATTACAGTGAAATACCTGTATATAAAATTAGTGTGTCCATAAAAGACCTCAAGAGTGTCTCCTTGAGAAATGCTCCACAGACGTATCGATGCATCATTTGAGCCGGATAGAAACTTTTCCCCGTCTACAACGACCAGTGTTCTTACACAATCCGTATGACCTTTAAACGTTCGCAAAGGCTGATAATTTTCCCACAATCGAATGTCCTTATCCGCAGAACCAGTGAGTATTTTGTGGTTATTTCCACCAGGCACTGTAGCTATTATTGAATAAATCCAACAATTATTGAAACAAAAAATTTTGATTTTGCATTCAACAAAAAAAAACATACCAACAGCCCAAACGGCGGCCTCATGGCCAGTGAGTGTGGCTATACAATTTTGCTCTTCCCAAACTTTTGCTCCTTGGTCCCAAGATCCCGAGACAATTAACGAATCACTAGTACCTCCGATGGAACAAACTATATCATTATTAATAATACACCATTAAAATCCGTTCATATACAATGACAGAGAATGCAAAAAGGAGAATAATGCAACGCTAACCAGTTCCTTTATGTCCGATAAGCCTGAAAACCGGTTGGCCTTTTCCTAATTCAAAAGCCAGGATTGTGTGATCATGACTGCCTGATAGAATGAGTCCTCCTGGGTGCTTATCATTGGGTGGAATGACATGGACGCATGATATAAAATTAGTATGACCTTCACAAGACTGAAACTGCGAAAATCCTACTCCCATCTCCCTGTTCAATTTAAAAACTTGTTTAAAAGTTGACAAGTTGTTCCATTCAAATACTGACTGAACTTACGATGGCATCCAAATTTTAGTGGATTTATCTCTGGATCCAGAAACAATGAAATGTTTTCCTCCTTCTGTGACCCCTGCAGAAACTCCTCGGACATCCATCGAGTGACCCAAAAGGGTACAACGTAGTTTGTAAATCCCATTTTCACAGCTCTCTGTCATCATTGACTCTGCCATTTCTTTATTCCCTTAAATCTGTCGAAATAAATTAATAAACCTTATGCTTGTCCTATGTCTCTAGTTTACAGGCACTTTTTAAATCTTGATCGTTTTAAATGAATTGATTATTTAATTGCAAAAAGAAGCTTAGTTGTTGTATCGTTGT
>JAQFZB010000880.1:0-10258 GCA_034695165.1 Desoria trispinata | reverse complement strand
ATATAAGGAATAAATAGTAAAATGGGTATGAATTATATGTGGTCGAATTGCTTCCTGCTGTCGGTGTACGTAAGCCATCGTTAGAGAAAGATCCAAATTCATTTCTGATACTCGTGAGTAAATTACAGTGTCTGTAAGAGAAGCTCTTGCCCGGGTATAATTGGCTTTAGTGGCAACTCCATCAATTGGTAGGTAGACTGGGAGGAAATTAAATCTCCATTATGAATGAACTATGAAATCCGTATAATTAAACCAAGTCTTCTTTATTTCTCTGTCTTTCTTCAACCAAGCCGAGCTAACTCACTTGACTGATGTAAAGTAAAAGTAAGTGTAACTTGGAAATGGGCTCTTTTCTTGAAAGTACTAGTTCGGACAATCCAGTCTGCCAAATGGGTCCACACTCCATGTACTCTCCCATGTTCTCCCTCAGAATTACAGACAATAAATGCCAGTTGAGTTTCCTGAACAGATCCACAGCTACAACTTTTAATTCTTGCGTGCGTTCAAGCAATCAATCCTAGAAAACGGACTTTGTTGCCTCCGTTATTTTTCAAGAGAATGAACTTCTCCTGCCTACAGTCCAATTTGTAGCCAACTAACTTATCATCAGAGAGAAAAAGAGAAAAAAATAGTTTTTACAACACTGAACTTTACAATTCATTACAACCAACTCAACCGACACAAAATTCATCCAAAGTTACATTCATTATTATTGGATAAATATCAAGTTAATGGAATTTATACACCATTACATTCCCATATGAATTAGGGAATTTGATTCATTTCAATTTGAATATTAAAACTAAAACACAAAATGAGAAAAATGAATAATCAAGAATAGAATTGGATAATTTTGAAGCAACTTTATTCATTCTTTCAATGTGAACATTATAATTAGTGGAGATGAACGTAGAAGCTTAAAGCTATAGTCCTGCAATCCAAATTGAGATCATTAGCATTGCTCTGATTTCTGTAAATGACGAGTCCAATTAAAGACAGATGTAGACATATATGTACGTTCAATAAACTTTTCCCTTGCTTTCACTCATGACTCTTGTCCCTTATTTGAGCTATAGCTCACAAACGAAAACGAATGAAGTGTAATTAAAAGTTCTGGGAGTTTCAAAGTTGAAACGTCCATTCGTTTATGTTACGGTGTGCCTGTGTGTACGATACGATGAAGTAGGAAGGGAATGAAGGGTGGTGGTGGTGACGGTGGTAATAGCCAGTTGGTGGATAGCATTTGGCAAAGAAAATAAATCTGAGACAGGAGAGAGAGAGTTGGTTGAGTAGTTGGTTGGTTAGCTAGTTAACTCGCTAATCTATGAGTTGTTCTTTACGCAACTAAACTGTGTGATTTATTTTGTGAAAGTTAGTTTAAATGAAGGAGAGTCTTCTTATGAGTAGCATTTACCTCTAGAGGATGTCCCTAAGTTAATTTCACACTAAGTTGATCATGAGATTGGGGCTTTCCGTCCTCAATAACTTTATTCCCTTTGGCCTCAACTCATCTCGACGTCAACTCTGCTTACCATTTATTTGCACTCTACTTACAGAATGGCTTCTTTACACATTTTCACTACAAATTACCTCACGAGTAAATTCTATAAAGTTTCCCCTGTTCTTCAACTATACTACTCTCTCCATTTTCTTGTTTAGACAATGGCCATGTGCCCCTTTGTTTTATTGGGGACTTTTAATTATATGCTATACTATATATACCTTTACTGATTCTAGCGGAGGATTTTAAATTCATACATTATTCCGAATATAATACAATAGCATATAAACTGGTGTATCTTTATATTATCTGTATCATTTGTAAGGTTGTAGTTATTACTTTAAAATGAAATAATTGCATTCAAGTTGTCTACAGGTTTAATTTATTTTAATTAATTAAATTAATAATTAGAAAAGTTTGAATTGTGATATATGCAGAGGAGCAGTTTCTGTTCTAATGATTATCTTTTGTAGAAAATAGTACTTCAATTTGAGTAGTGGCGTTCCAAAACCATGAGAATGGCAATTTACTGATAGCTTGGAGAAAGTTTGGTAACTTTCATGTGCTCATCAAGAGAAGTAGTGGAAGAGAGAGGAGAACAGAGAGTTGCCGATATCGTAGTACTCTCATCAGCCCTTTGGCCCTGTCTACTGTCTATAGATAAACAATTGAGTTGCCGTCATTTAATGTCAGAAGGGAAGGAAATTTTTCCAGTCACGTCTTTCATAAGCTCTTTCTAAAATTTATCACAAGAACAAAATTACAAGCAAGCAAATACTAAGACAATATTTAGATAGTGAATTAGTTGCATTTCCGTTGATTACTCTGAAAATTGATGATTTATTGAGACATTCATTAGTGCCTTTATAGTAGTGAGAGAGCATATAGCATCATACTCTATATGTTCATATAGTATAAATAGGGAGTGAAGCTACTAAATACAGAGATTTGCTGAATTCAACCATTTAATTAGGTTTAAAGAGCAGAAAGAGATAGAATATGCGCGCAGAAGTAGAATAAAAATATTCTTCCTTCGTCGTCACACTTTCTCTTTACTTTCTCTTATCATTTATTACAGTTTGTAATGAGAGATAAACTGAATAAAGTCACGATAAACTTGTAACATTTTATGAGTCTCATCTGACAAATGGCCCTGTCGTTGAATTTGTCTGATGGAGCAACCAGTAATTTATTTTTGATGAGTAGATTGCCAATTACTCTTCGTTATAAGGAGAATGGTGGGGAAAACTTTTCGATTTGAAGTGAGCAACTTTTACTGCTCAAAAAATAATTATTTGCTCAATCCAAATGGGATTCAGAGTTGCACAAAAGTTTTTTATGAGAAAGTATAGAAAGTTGCAATTGAAGGGATTCGTTAGAAAGATTTGCCTTTGAAGTTGAACTACATTTGGAAAACGGATTGTGTATTATTTGATTCACGTTTAGATTTGCAACCACACCACCGCCATCATCCCATCTATAATAATAATAATAATGTATGCACCACCAGCAGCACATTAAATATCTCTTTGCTTTAAATTTCTATGGGTTAACTTTTGTCAATTATAGTCTATTCTTAAACTCATGAATACTAATTGATTGAAACTGTTGAGATGGGATATTTTTAATGATTTGGAAGTTGTTTCTATAGAGATGTTAGTATAAGAGGAGTGATTAGAATTAGTCTTGAAGTAATACATGGATAATTAGAATGAGGATGATGTATGCATGAAAGGAATAATGAGGAGAGAGAGAGAGTATGTTTGTGTACACTAATGAGTTGTCTCTTTCTGCAGATTGCGTGCAAATAAAGCGAGTGTAAAAAGCGGCAGGAATACGAGGAACAGGAGGAGGAGGACGACGACGACGACGGGATTGACTTCATTGGTGTCGTCGGTGTGAAATGCACAACACAGCAGAAGTTAAAGGAGTCAACGCGACGACGACGACGACCACCACCACGGGTATGATTGCTTGTATTCACTTTCATTGAATCATACTGTTCACGCCAGCTTGATAATACTATCCTAATCTAATAAACTCATGAGACCGTGAAATGGCATTTCACTGATTATCTCTCCATTCCTCCTGCACACCAAATGTCAACGCAATCTCATTACTTATATTATTATTATTGAAAACGGACTCCTTACACACCAAATCCCAATCCTTTGTTCACTTAATCATCCCTCCATACGACTACTACTACTGCTTCTCTTATACTGCACCCTTTATTATTAATATCATCTAGAAATTTATTTCTCTTTCATTACAACAAGAAGCTGTAATTCTAAAAGGAAACTACCTCTTCTAACCACTTATTTTACAATATACGCTATAGATATACACTGTATATATACTATATATTATGCAATTTTCAATTCCCATTGTCTCATTTTAATTATTTTAATTCTCTAAACTTTAGTGATGATGGATTTCTCTAAATCTAAACCTTTCAAAGCAAAACTCATTTTCTCAATTAAACATTCAAAGAAATCTAATTAAAATTGATGAATTTAAAAATAGACGATTAATTTAAATACGAATATGGAATGAAAATATTGAAAGAGATGAGAAGGGAAATAAAGAGTGAGGAGTGTGGCTAATTGGCTTGAAGTTGCATAGAAGATCAGTGATAATGGTTGGATGTGATGATTATGAATGGATTTAATAGAGACAGTTGGTGTTTCTCTGCTCTCTCTCTCTCTCTCTCTCTCTCTCTCTATTTGAGTGAGTGAGGAGGCACTTTGGAATAGAGGAGCTTCTTGTGTTAGTTTATTGTTGAAGAAAAGTGGTGTGATGTGGTGATGGTGGCAAAAGTGTAGAGAGATTTCTGCTGAGGAGGAGTAGGAAAATGAGGAAGAAAGTTAAGAAGGGAATGGTGAAAAGCAAAGTGCATTTTCAGATTCTATGTTTACCAATCTTCCGAATCGGTCTTCTTCTTGGAAATAATAGCAAATTCATGTTGCAGTCTATTAAGCAAAGGGATTTATTTTCATTCTATACACCAACCATTTTCACTCACCACCATCATCAGACACAACTACTACTATACAGCACTTGGTCCATTCCAACACTTAAACGCTTTCTCTTTACTCTACCACTTTCTTAGTCACGACGACCTCTATCTTCACATTTACACCATATAGTAGCCCAACTCTCTTAAACAATTCATTTTACCAAATCCCTATAATTTCTCTTCATTTCAATATACCTTCATAAAGATGTAATAATTAGTAACAATTTAAAGCCAAAATGCATAATTTTATGAATCATGTTTTATTCAGTATTCAGTTTGGTGTTTAAATTTAGCATTAGCACTAGTACTATATATTATTAGTATGAGTTTTACAACGCCCAATACATAATCCATTATCGTCCACTGCCTTGAAACGGTGAAAGAGTGTTAAGATTTCTTATTCCTGTTTTATCTATAATAATATATGGTACATATTATATATTGGCAATAAATCAACTATAATGTAAGTGTATTTATTCTCCATGAAAATAACAAGGAATCAAGGGAACCCATTGGCTACTCCATTATCAAAATCACTAATGAAAACATCGAAATCAACTCAAGCTTGTTTGTCAAGCAGCAAAGTGCTCATGTAGTGGATCCAGCAGTCCTGTTGGGAATTGCACAAAGGCTAGTTGGTGTGCTTTTTATGTCACAAGCATTGGATTTAACTCTAAGCAAAGGCTATTTGTGGTCACAAGTTGAGTTGACTACAAAATAAGAAGTTTAGATCCTTTAAAGATTGAAGTTTCGAACAGAAAAACGCTTTTTACCCGTAATTCGATTCTCTTCATGTGTAAATTGTTGTTTCAAATGCTAGTTGAACTTGGACCTTTTTCACAATTTCTTTCCGTTGATATTTTTTGAATTTAATAAGTACGTTGCATGCAAAGAATTTTCAAATGAAACTTTCATTTTAAATTTTGCACAAGACATTGACATGAAATTTTTTTTTAAATATAGACCTATTTGTACCTTCCATATAGTATATGCTAAGGATATATGAAGTATTTTCCAACAAACAAAGCGACTAGAGACAAAATTCCATGAGTTAGTTTTGGACATGTCAGGAGGGGAGGGTTGAAGTGAAAGTGGTTGGTCGTGGTCCTTTCCTTAGTAAAATGAGTTTGGTATTCCAATGGGGATAAATGATATGAAAGGCCTAATTCTACAAGAGATATTAGTATTTTGGGAATAGTGTGAAAAGTTGATGGGCTTTAGGTCGAGCTTTTTGCTACTGACACTTTGTGGAGGCTGTTTGGTCAGCATTTGGAAGCAAACAAATGGTCACAGATCAAGGTAGATAGGATGGAACTGATCTTGAGCCCAACAGATTCTAAACTGGGAGACATATCTCTTGGGAGGGTTCGGCTAAAGCCATTTACGATTGGCCCGTCTGCGAAATATTTATTTCATTCGTATTATGTTTCCTATCTCAATAAATCCAGATCAATGCCGATGCACATTAGATATGTAATACGCAAGAAAGAAAACATCTAAGCTAATGCATTCCCTTTAGATAAGCTGGTAATCTGTTGCGTATAACATTTTTAATGTCTCCCATATCTCTTCAATCCCTTATACGTACCTGTAAAGGGATCAGAATTAGATTTAAATTCATGGCAGTGGCGTTGGTAGGACTTTTTCAATATAAAAAAAGTACAGGTGATCATTACATTTTACTATTTTTATAGCAATAGATCTCAATTTCAGTAAACTCACCATCATGAGGTATCCAGGGCAGCATGTCCTTTCTTTTCCCCTTCTGCACAGATGACGTATAGTAGATGACGTATGATATTTAATTATCATCTATACATCATTTATAGCTAAGCCCAACAATGCTGACTACATATATGCGGTAGATAGTTTTTGAGTATCTAAAAGTATTTTATTACTTACTTAATATTTGAAAAGGTAAAGTGGAAAAAGTCAAGTAACTATTATATTGGAAGTGTTTTAAAAATAAGTAGGAAGGAAATATCCAGATGGGCTTTTAGAGCTGGGAACACCTTAGATGGCTGGAGAGTGCCGGAACAAACGAAAAGAAAGTTGGGGTGATGAAGGGTGATGATGGTGTATGGGCAGTCGTGTTGGGGAGAGCAGAAAGTAGTTGTGACTTTTAGAAATATATATTCTAGAGTGACTTTGGAAGTGGAATGAATAGATGTTGATCACGGAAAATGAAACAACAATGTCATCAAGTTTAATCCAGTTTCCATGTTGCAGTCGTGTCTGTGAAAGAAAAATTAGTGGTTAGCGGTTAAAGACAGAAGAGCCATTGCTCGTCACTCGACTCTCCATCCACTGAAAGTTTGAAGAGATTCAGTAGTACATGAATTTTGCATTATGAAATATCAGTGGCAATGAGTTCTTTGCCGTGTTTCTAGTATAAGTTTCAGTGAAAGTAACTCCCAAGTCTCCTTACAACTCAGTCTCTCTCCTCAAAACATTAGCGTCAATTATCTAATGTAAAGAAAAGAGGAAGAAGATAGAGTCATCATCACGGACCAACAGCCATTTTATTCCAACTTTCTCAAAATCCATTAGCCAATTCCTCAACACTCCTCGCTCATTCATTCCCAAAAAATTATTATGACATTCGATTCCTCCTAGTTCTTCCAGTAATAATAACATTGTAAAAGACTTAAAATATACTCACCAACCAAGAAATATATAGTTACTCCATGACATTTCAATATTTCCATTCTCTTGCACTTCTTCCACCCCATGCATAGCACTGCTATTATTATACTCACAACTACTCTCTCAGTGGCCATTTCTAAGATGAAAAACGACTTATCATTATTCAACATTGTATTCAATCCCTTCTTCTTCTTTAAGCATTCACGAGTAAATTGCCTAATTTAATTTCCAAATGTAAATCTCAGTTTATTATTCTCAACTCTCCCGGAATTTCTCTCCATCACCACCACCATAGCAAGTAATTACTCTCTTCAACTATTTTTAAACCATACAACTACATAGCTACAAACGAGAATATAACTTTACATTTTACAACTACTCCTAACGCATCGAACGATTATTATTTTATAATTCTGGTTGTTTGTTTTTTACTCTCTTTCTCTCTTTCGTTCTATTACAAAATTTGCTTTTTGTGACGGGTATTGATTAAATGAAGATAAGTGAAACATTATAGGATATTGAATGGATTTGATAAAACTTTGAAAAAGGGGAAAAATCATAAGATTTAATAAGGATACGAGGAAAAGTGAGAATTTAGTTCTGCTATGGAATTATCAAAAAGGTTCATTAATGAGATGGAATTTCAATTAAAAGGAGAAATAATGGGGGCAAGTGGAAGGTTATATGATGATTATGAGTAGCAATCAAACATTAAAATATGAATTATAAGTCTCTGAAGTCATCAGAAATCTCAGTCTTGTACATTTGAAAGTAGCTAGATAGATTATATTCATTGAAAATGAGAGTAAAAGAGCCGTCTTGGGTTCTTAAGAAATGCTTTAAAAGGAACGAAATACTTCCTCTGAAGGAAATCTAATTAGATTTAAAGTTCGTTAAAACTTTGTTAAATTATTTTGCAAGAAAGTTTTCATTATGAAAAGAACTTGATGAGTTTTTCCCATCAGGAAATTTAGGTATATAATTTTCACAATGGGATAAAGAAGAAAACGGGGCGATAGACCACTGCTGCTGCTGGACCACTGCTTTGAGGCTCTTTTCTTGTTTGCTGCACAAAGCCATTAAATTCAACACGCTATGCACTTTGAAATGGTACGAAATGGGATGTTGGGATCTTAACTAGCTCCCATTATTGCATTCTACTCGCCTCCTGATATCTAAAATGATATAGAATTGCTCCCGGCTTCTCAACTAACTTACTCAACAAATTTGTTCAATTTATAACTTGTACGGTTAGTTGTATTATCACAGGGTTCCACTTACTTACTATTATTATATTACTTATTTGAGTGGAAAGTAAAATTGTTCACTTTCATCTATCGAATTACAATAAGAGTATTAATCTGATTACAATATCCATGTATATATATATTAAACGCAATGATCGATTTAAGAAACCCTGGATAACGATAAGATTTCCATTGCTTTAATAATATCCCAATCATTTCTCCAATAACCAAACCCTTCTTCCACTGACGTTTCTCTTCTCTTTCAACAAAATTTTCCACATTAAAAGCATAGAATTTCGCCCATATTCTTATTGTCGATAATAACTCTACTAATACAGACTGAATTTTTTTCTGAAGGTTCTTTTGTTGTTAAGTTATTATCTATTAAACATAATTGAAAATTGATATCACTTATCATATTTCAAGCACTTATACCAATATTAATAAACTGAGTTTGAAAGTAATGTAATACTAAATGAGGGACTGATTTACTTGACTCTTATTACTCGCATCGCTCGTCAGCCTTAATTAGATCTTTTTGGAAACGAATTTTATATATATATATATACCTCTATTTATATTTATATATACCTACATTGTATATAGTATGACATATAAAGGGCTGGTTGAAGTAACTTGTTGTTCACCGTGAATCCCATTACCCTCAATCAAGGAACTCATGAAAAATTTATCTTTTAATTACCAAAGTTCCCGAGCTCTCTCTCTCTCTCTCTCCCTCTGACTTTCTTCCTGCTTCTCCTCGTCTTCTGTCTTGCTTTTCTCTAATTTCCAATCCTTCCTGCTGTCCCATACACCTGCTTTGTTCACTCTGTAAACTCAATTTATTATAACTAAACTACAACTCTCTCTATAGATTTACAAACATTTACTTCCGTCGCGTATTTTGTTGCTCTAAGTACCTGGCTACTGCTGCTCCTGGCATACATCTTTACATCGTGTTCACAATTTACTATCCAAACCTTTGGTTTACGTGCTCCACTTAATTTCCATCTCAAGGGACCAACACAATCAACCATTTTCAATTAATCCATCTCCTTCCAAATTTACTTAGGCTGAATATTGCACCCCACAAATTGCTTTCATACCAAAGTAACTATACACACTACTATACTGTCTGACTGCTACTCATTTCTCTACACTTCGACCTTCCTTTTCTACTTATTTACTGCTTGTATGACGTGCTGCTCAAAACTTTTTCCATCTAACCCTCTAGCAATTAAGTACATTTCTCAGTCATACCTCATCTAATTTATCCATTCATTCTAAAATACATGTTTCCTAAATTCTCAATGTTTTAACAACAATTTTCAAGCTGTTCATGGAAATTAATTATAGTTTTGAAATGATGAATTCTATAGAAGTCTCTATAGATTACACTTTCAATCTGAATGATCAATACATATACACAGTTAGTATAAACATATTGGTATAATTTATTGAATAAAGATGAGCTTTGAAATTGATTTAAAAAATACTTGTTAAACAAGTATTGTAGAATGCATAGGCTAAGAATATATTTTAAAGGTTAAATATAAATTTAATGTGAAATTCGTGTAAAGGAAAGTTGTGAAAGTGCTTGAAATGTTTGGCACACTGATGATGATTGGCTGATGAACTAGCTAGGGGACGTGTAAATGAAGAGTGGAGATGAGAGATACAGTAATCCAAACACGTAATAAGTGAGAAGAGGCTTTAGAGGGATACCACATTAAAGAGTTTCCCTGTTGTTTAATGTTGAAAATGGACAGACTGCTGAAGCTTATAGTTTGTAGAGGAGAGAGAGAGGAGGAAGTAGTGGAAAAAGTGGAACTCTATATATATATA
>JAQFZB010000879.1:0-10261 GCA_034695165.1 Desoria trispinata | reverse complement strand
CAATGTATTTTTCGGTTTTAAAATAAAAAGCACACCCTGAATTAATTAAATGTTGAAATGTAGATATTTTAGTGACAAGAGTACGATTTATCGTGACTGTGGAATTGGAAAGAGTCCAAACTGGTTTAGAGAAAGCTCTGGCCGGGTTCATGACGTAAAGTGAGTGAGATGGATGAGAGTGATGGGATTGTGATTCAGAGATTATTTCCAAAGTTCCCCTCTCGATTCACAATGTAGTGATGCGATGGTGGCAATGACATGGAATATCGCTACTTACTACTACCACTATATTATACTTCCAATGCTACGAATCTCAAGTGATCACTTGAGGGAAAGAAAAAGTCGGACTGATACTGATGCAATTACCCAAAGAACCACACCCCCTGCTATACTGTATTTTAAAAATGCACTTTAGCTTTTGAGATGGGGTGAGTGTATAGTATGTGTGTATGGCGGTGGTAGCCTGTGAGTAATAATAATGAGATTAAGGATCAAGTGGGATTGGATTGGTGGAGAGAGTTGAGATTAAGGATCACTTTAATAAGACAAAGTTAATACTCGACGGAAACTTTTCCACTCTCTCCACGTAATCCCATCCGGAACATCCGACTTACAACTCAAAACCATGAAAAATCTTCTCTCATGTTGTGGGATTATGCATGGGATGCATTTGAAGGGAAAATTCTGATAATTTTATACTCAAAAGTAACTTCCAACAAGTTAAAAAGTACATATACTTACACATTGTGAAGGAATTTCAGCAGGTGCAGAGGGGAACTTTTCCCATCTTGGTATTCCAGTGGGCAGCTTCGATTTCCGATAATATGCCGCTTCCAACCACCATCACCACCATCAGCAGCAGCAGCAGCAGAAGAAGAATTCTCCAAGGAGTTGACGACGACGTGTGTGTGTGTATATGTGTGTGTACAACAGTAGTGTACAGATGTACGATGACCTCGAAGAGCACCAAATATTTCAAATTGAACTCTATTTTCTTCACACCATCATATCTTTTTATAATAAAGGTGCTTCATCCAAATCATCACTAACTATAGATTCTGGACTCTATATCTACATTTTTTATATTCTTAGAGAGGAGGTGACTTGTTGGCCTAAACTAACTGTTGGAAAGTTCTACGACAACTTCAACGGACGGTTCCCCCCCATGGCCTCTAGTCTCATTATCCTTTTCAGGACAAAGGGAATGGAAGGAATCCATACTGTCCTCATCACAAATCCTCAAGTCTTCTTCATCATCATCATCGTCCTCTTCGAAACAGTGTTCAGGATGATCATCCCCCTCAAATTCTCCACTACAACCCCCCTCAGAGTCTTTGAAACAGGCTGAATCATAGTGTTTATTCAAGTATGATTTCAGAGCGAATGATTTATGACATCTTTTGCATGTATAGTTTTTTGCTGCAGAATGTGTTTGCATGTGTGCTCTCAAGTTTGATCTATCTGCAAAGGCTTTTCCGCAATGAGCACCTAAAAAATGTACGTAGAAGAAAAAAATTGTTGGTTTGTTTGTGTATGACCCAAAAGCAAAAATAAAAACTTTATATTTGAGACAAAACTTACAGCCGTAGGGTTTCTCCCCTGTGTGTGATCTCATATGTCCTTGTAATAACCAAGGTCTTGAGAAGGCTTTAGAACAAATATCTGTAAAATTATAAATAAATATCTTGAATGATTTTTTTTAAAGAAATTAAAAAAACATTAAAGTGAAAACAAAATGATAAATATAATATCATAATACGTATAATACGTACCACACTTATGATTCAAGTTATGTGTGAGAATATGCATCGCCAGGGCAGGCATTGAGACATACGCTTTCCCGCAGGTGGGACATCGTTTCGCAGCTTGTGAGTCTAAGGAACGATGAGTTTGTTTGTGACGAGATAAATTGGAAGATGTTGCGTAATTTTTGCCACATTCAGAGCAGGTATAACGAGTCTTTGAACCAGGGGGAGTTAAGCCAATTGATTCAGGTGAACCCCCACTGATGATTGAGGAATCAAGGGTGGTATTGTGACTGCTTTCACTATGATGAGATTCAGTATCGGATTCCCCACCGGATTGTGAGTATTTCCCATTTAAGTTCAAGAGGTTCAAATGATTCTCCTTCGGGGATGAAAAACCCCCACTGCTTCCGTTAAGGATGGACATTGTCTTCTTCTTGGAACGACCATCGCTTATGAAAAATGCTTCGTATGTATATGCAATAGTTTTACTAGAATGTGAAGGTGGGCTTGATGTTGATGCAGAGTTTGAATTTGAATTCAAACTGTCTCGACTTTTACTTCTTTCTTGATTTCCTCCTGATTTATTATTTGATCTTTGTTTGGATCGTTTTGGGGTACTTTGATTTGAATTTGTATCCACAGTTGATAGTGGACTTGAATGTAGCTGTTGATGATGATGAGGAGGGTAAGGCTCTGGTGTATTTGTTGAAGGACTCGAGATAAGTGGTGGTGGTGGGGCAATAAGAGGTGTCAATGGGGGCATAGGTGGTAGCAATGGGGATGAAGTAGATAGATCTAAAATTGCATGGGCTGTTGTCAAGTCCTCAGGTTTACGTTCGAATAGTGAAGAGCAAACGTTTTGAAGTCTTCGTTTCTCTTGTTGAACTGCTTCAATAGCTTCTGGTAAGCAATATGGACGATACAATTCTCGTTTCTTGGGTGGGGGTATACATCCTTCTATGTAATATCTTGATGATGGGGGTGTAGCTCCTCTGTAAGGATGACCTGCACTTCGGATGACAGATACGGATGTAGATCTAGGTTGATGATGATGATGATGATGGCATGCCTGGTCCATGTTAGTGACTTCATCTGGAGATGGTGATCTTGGCAAAGGTGATGGTGTAGAACGTTCCTCTTGTTGCAAGTAGCCTGAAAATTCCAAAAGATAGTTTAGAAGTCAGTGGGGGTTTTTTAATCCCGTTTTATTGCTCATAGTGATATTAAAAAGCAAAGAGAAGGTGTTCAACTTTTGGAATTGGAAGACTGTTGCTCTCTCCCCATATAGTAATAAAAGCAAGCAAGAGAGAAAGTAAACAAGAGAAGAGATTGAGAGTGACATGGAGTGATCCAGTGGGGGCAATTCAGTCCCCCATAAATTAAGCACTTATCCAATCTCATCAACATCAGTCTATTCTCTCCCTGTGTTCTTTCCTGGAATATTTGGTTTTTGCCATTCCAATACTACTACTACTCTTCATCCTGTTGGATTGACTAGATACATAATATATTATATCCAGTGTATGGGGTTCAGTGGAAATATGTGAAGAAAGCAAAGAGAAAGAAGATAATATTGGAATTGAGGCCACAGATGCGCATGATTCTAACCAATGCCATTAAGAAAGACTGCCGACCCTGTTGAACATCTTCTTATGTAAGAAAGAAAGAAGGCATTGATATGGTTAGTATATCACCCCAGTAGTAGTAGTAGTAGTGTCAGTAGTGATGGGGACTCTTTTTCACTAGAATCTCATCACATCACGGTCATCATTCTCCTAATCTCATTTCACATCTCTCTTGGAGAACAAAGTGGTCATTTTGCACCTGAGGACTCCAGCACTTCATTCCTTCTCATTTATTACTCTACGTGGCCTGTTGCTCCCACCAATCTAAACTTGAAATTGAGGTGGAGAAAGTATAAATAAGAAATTCTAACAGAAATGCACACTATAGCTCTATAGTATAATGCTCTAGTATATATAGTATATATGGTGGTTCCAACTTCCAGCAACCCTGAACTATTTCTATTCTATTATAAATTTGGAGCCACTCCAAAATCCTAATATTCTTCTTTTGCCAAACTGCTACTCACTCACACATGGAGGAATATTGTTGCTATAAAATTCACCCCATCTCTGCATTTAATGTTTTAATTGTAAGGAATAATTAGCTATTGTATTGATTCCCATTTGCAAGTAATAGTAGTGATGGTGGTGAGGATGGTGATGATAGCAGAGAGTCATTAGTCAAATCACAGGAATGAGTCCATGATGATGGTAAAAGTTGTCTACAATAGATTTAAAGTCAGATACTCATTAGACTGACACTTTAATGCACTTTTCCTGCTCCTGTGGCTTGACCCCACCCACCATCGCATCACCACCAACACTACAAACTACAATGCTTATCTCTGACGCATAGAAATCAAACTACTACTATACGATCTCATTATCAAAATGTTAAAGATACTTTTAAACCTATTTGGCATAATTGACTGTTGCATGTTGAGAGATCCAGAGGAAAAGGTCGGAGTATATAAATACTACAATACTCTTAAAAACTACTACGATTCTTCATTCTCAAGAAGCTAAGCACTTTTTCTTTTATCTTGGGCCTAGAATTACAGTGAAATATATACCAGACCTTATATATTGTGTATTACTTATGATTTGTGATTTAGAATTTTCTGCACTACTTTTGTAATAAAGAAAGCTATTTTGCAGGTCGTGAAGCTTATATTAAATTAAAAAATACTGCCAAATCCATTTTTCAATGCCAATAAAATTAAATGAGAAATCAAAATATTTTTGCCCTGAGTCCTTCCTTGTGTAACCCTGTACGGATGGATAATACACGCTTCGAGTATTAAGTTGCTATTGAGTTTGAAGAGAGAGAGAAAGTAGAAAGTCAAGTTAGTGGTAGACTTTTTATTAAAGTTGCTTGGCTGTTGCTTTGTTGGCAATTGTCCAGTTTTTCCCCCACCGTTCTACCATCATCACATCAAGGACAAAGTATCAGAAATTTTGGAAATTTTTCTAAATTTCCCGAAAAAAAAACGTTTTCTCCCTCCCTTCCCTGTACTGCTGTACCTACGTTTCATATATGATGTAACGTGAACAAATGAGGGCTTTAGTAGCGACCTTTCACTTACTTTTCCCCTTTTTTTCCCGTGGATTACTACGGCAGTGAGAGGTTTTTGTGCATCGTAAAAATTCCCCCGTTGTAGCTGCTTTGAATAAAATTGCATTTTAGGAGGAGACAATTCCCTGTTTATGACCCCCACTGCCATTTAAGACTCTACTCGAGAGACTCTCTTGTTTTAATTGACTTTGTTCTTTATTTCATTAAATTGTGCATGCTGGTATGGTAGTGCTATATAGTATCAGTATCAGTTGCAAAAGTTTCGCATTTTACCCCCTCCTAATGAGTTTGACGTGGCCGTGAATTAATTGATGGTTTGAGACAAAAGGGCTTTTGTATTCTCTTCGTAATAAGGGCCAGGGTCGTTGAAGACAGATGCAGATGGGGAAAAGTAGAAGGAGTAGCACAATACTTATGGGGAGAAAAGCAACAAATGGCGGAGTTGACGTAACGAAATTAATGAGCAGAAGAGGCTAATTTAGACAAGATTTCAGAGAACAACTTGGAGGAAAGTTGGAAAAGTTCTTTTGCCAATCCAAGTTGTAATACCACTACCACCACCACCAACATCATCAGTATCAGACCATTTATACAGGGTGTAAAATATAATTACATTCACCACAAACACATTACACGTTTATGCAATACACAGTACAATTCCTACATGGATTTTACTTTTATAGATGAATGAAACCCTATATAGGATACTGACATATAATATAGAGGGAAAGATAGTATTACGCAATGTATTGCAATGCAGCATGAATTTTCTCAATTCTTTTGGGTTCTATGTTGGGGGTTCATGCTCCACTTGAGTCCTTCTCATTGACAGTCAAACACTGAATGAAGTTGACTTTCTTTCTAGTGAAATGCCAACTTGTAAGTTTCCCTATGCAAATGTCAATACGTGTATCTGAATACCCCAAAATGTCAGAAAGTCATTCATATATAGTGTATAGTATAGAAGATGCTGATGCTATATGAAACTTTCCTTTTGAACTCTCATTATGGAGAGAACAAACATATTTTTGCGGATGAAACAACTGCTACAAGTGTACTCTTGATGGTGGTGGTGATGATGATGATGGTATTTATACTTTGGTACTTATTTCCTACTAGTTTCAGAGACAGAAAGAGAGAGAGAGAAAGCCAACGCAAACGAAGCAGCAGGTTTGGTTAAGGTAATTAGTGGAAGCACTTAATGGCCATTCTCTCTTTCATCTCAAAGCCAACAATAAAACAAAACCCAACAGGGTTCTCATTTACTATAATGATTTCTGACTTACCGTTGAAACAAACGGTGACTTTTCCGGCGGTGGGCGCTGGAAGCCAGGATGGTGGTGGCGAAGGGGCATTAGGCGCTGTTTCCCCTTCAGTTGGACTAGAAGGACCCCATGGATTTTGCCCTGTTGACTTGTTGTTATTGTTGTTGGTTGTGGTCACTATCACTGTCTCACATTGCCCCTTGCTCTTTTTATTCTTATTGCTGTGAATTTCTATCTTATTAACATTATTATTATTATTATTATTGCTTTCGTTGCTGTGTCTCTTGAGACTCTTTTTCCATTTGAAATTACTCTCCGTGTTGCTGACGTTGACTAGGGAGTAAGTGCCCGTGATTTGTATTTTAGTAGAACATGAATCTGTTGTGGTTGTTGTCGTGGTGGACGAAGATTCTTCATCATCGTCATGAAACGTCTTAAGTTTCTTAGGTGAGGGTGATGTGAGAGTCTCCTCATCTCGAGATTTCTCGTATGCCACAGATTTCCACTTTTTCGCCATGAGACAGCGAGGCATGATGATGATTATGGAGTGTTGGGATTATGAATATGTTTGCAAATAATAAATGACGAAATAATTGACTAGAAGTGAGATGACTTTTGATTTATATAAGGAGTATGTATATACGTATATATAGATGTATACAGAAATCTCAAGTTATAAAGATCTCTGCTTTGACTTAAATGGCGATGACACTGCTGCGGTTATCGAGAGGGTAAACTTATTGAACTGAATATAAATAGCGAGTATGATAAAGAAAGTTAAATTTCACATTGTCCTGTTTTTGTGAATGTTCACATGATGTTTTAATTAAAAATCAGTGTGTGGGACGATGTTGGTGTGACTAGATTGCCCCACAGCAGTACAAACTACTGATGTGGATTGCATACTGATCTGATGTTGTTGTTGGGGACAGGTGAGATGTTGACAGGACAGGGTCTGGAGGTAGAATGGGTTTCTCTGATGGAACGAGAAGGGATTATAAAAGAAAAGCGTAAAAGGGTCTACTATTATGGTGGTGGTGGTGGTCGTCGTGCTGGAGACTCGCGTGCTCCTGTCCCCTTCCAATCCTGGAGAAAACTGAACTGCCACCACTACATGGACAATAAATACGTGTATATAGGAGAAATATCTCAAGGCGCAAGTTCACAGTGCTCACAAGTTCCTGTGGATTCCAGCCGCATTCCTCCCAAGTGCCACCATCGGCTCTGCTTTCCCCAACCTATCCCATATATACAAATAGGAGATAGCACAAGAGATGCAACACATTTTATAACTGCGGTAAACTCTTCATGCACCACAGATACCCCCGTATATCCTCTTAAGAGACCCTTTTGCAATGAAATCCTTTAGCGCGCGTCTATGCACAGCGCCCATCAAAGCGGGGATTACTATTACTAGCAATAAATGATTTGCGAGCTCATGTCTTTTATGCACTACTGCTGGAATCTAATTTCAACTTTCCGAGCATTTTGATGCAACCCAAGAAGAGAACAAAGATTGGCTAAACGAAGGTATGGAATTGGAATGGAATACCTTCATCGTGCTATTGCATAGTCATATTTTTTGTAAATTTTGCATTCCGATGCTATATATGCCTACCTTAACCTATTATATTGTTACCTGCCTGCATTCGTTTTCATTGTATGGCGTCGGTCGGGTGGCATTAATAATTTAGACAACTATAAATCTGTCGGAGAAGTGCAACAAAACCGAGAGTAATTTGGATGCAGAGAGCGGAGTGCATATCAATGAGATAAATAAACCAGGTGAAATTGTTGAATGGCACACACGCTCAGACTTTAAAGGCAAAGGGTATTCAGATCAGCATCAGCAAATGTACAAACACCAGACGGGTTTCATTTTCATACTCCCTGAGTCATATTTCGGGAGTTATGTGCAGGGTGTACAAACTCATAGTTCCGAAGTTTAAATAGTTTCGTTTCATTATGGAACTTGGTGAAATGATGCTCTATACAGAGAACAGTATTCGGGGATGATAATGATTTTACGCCAACAGGATGCAACAGAAGAAAGGAAATTAATAATCCATTTGTATGACTTTACGAAGGAGGATTAATACTATTAGAAATTAATATTGATGGTATAGTAATGGCAAGTGGGAGTTGGAAGCCATATTATACAATGATTAATGCGTACATAAGCCTTAATTGTTTTATATAAAGTCGACCACCAGTGTTTTACAGGACACCCTGTTCTACGTCAGTAAACCTGCCTGCATAAAAAATCCGTTGTAGTTGAAATCATAAAGCTTCATTGAACAATTCTTCGGATCGTGGAATGCAACGGGTGTCACCAATCAACATTTACGCACGCGGTGTCTTCTCCGATCCGAAAGTTTAAGCTTCCATGTATATTTGACCTCTGACATGCCTTATAAAGTATAAATTCCCCACCTTCGTTTAACCACTATATGATCCTGGTAGTGGAATCATTGAATCATTACATTCTTCCAGTTTTAACCGTATTCTATAACATGATGGATTTTTTTGTATAAAAAGGGTGTCTTTCATTTCTCGTAAAAGGTTTGATTAATAAATAGAGGAGGGTTGTTGTGCAAAAAGTGGCATCGCATCATCTGCCTGAACCTGAACTGGATCTAGAGTATAAAGTACCCACATAAGATTATACGAAGGGTCCCCCCTCATCCTCACCTCAGAAAGAAATACACCTGGTCCACAACTCACGAAAGTATGTTCACTCACTCATTGAGCACTTCTATGGTCCTCTCAATTGTCAACCCTCCGTGTGGCCATTGTCTCACGTGTACAAACAACTGTATCGCCAACCATAAAGGTCCCCACTACTAAACTACTAATACTACACAGCTACTGAACACCTTTGCCTATTTTTCATAAACCCAATCCTCTCCACCATCATCATCATAGTCCGAAGGAGATTATATTAAAAGTAGATTTAAGATTTACAGGTAATTTCCTTAATTGCCTTTGTACTTTTTTCAAAAACCTTCCCTAAGGATTCTAAAAAGGAGAAGAAGTCCTAAAAGAGAGTCCAACCATTTGATGTAATAATAATGACGTCGAAGAAATGACAGCACGTGTAGAACATAGAAGAAGAATAACTTTCATGATTACTTTACTATTTTACTAAACGGCGTGTTGAAAAGTGTCAAGATACGATCGTCATAGTCATACTCATACGGGGTTTAATTCATATCTGTAGAAGTGGGGGCAGACTGAGATGCCCGCATTGACCTTTGTCTTTGATTGTGTGAAGTGTGGAGACTGGTACGTAATGTGATACCTTGAGGATGATGATACGGGCGTATAGAAGAAGAAGTCAGTCAGTTGTAGTAGAGTCAGAGAGCAATTAATGAATGAATGAGGATGAACGGAAATGGAGACGGAAGAAAATGAAATGGAGATTAATCAGAGTAAATGAGTTTATTGACTAAACAGAGTCATTAAACGATTTGCTCTCTACTCATTCACATACTATTATTATTATTCTCCCCATCATCATCATCATTGCATTGCATTGTAGTAGTGAAAGTGCTTTATAAATGGAAAGAAATCCTGCAGAGTAATTATAATATTGACCTCACACAGAGTTCTCCATTGTTAACTCTTCTTAACCACAGCAGACAGAACTAATAGTAAAACATACAATACTCATTTAATCCTTTTAAAAGCCAAGGGGCAGTTTGAGACGGAAGGTATTCCACTTGATTGAATGGAATTATGTGGATTTAAATTTATAATTTTTTTTAATGAAGCATCAAGATTATATTCATCATAAAGTGATGATGTCGTGCAGAGAAAAGAAGTATCGATTGCAGTTTGTGTGGGTGGGGAGGAATATAATATTTCCCACGCTCCCTGGCTGCTACTACTTATTATGGAACTGTATAAGTAAGTAGTGTCAGTGTCAATTCCACTTTATTGGATAAGTCAATAATACCCGCACATCATCATGAGACATGCAACAGGGAGATTTTTTAATTGCAACTCTCCGACTCCACTATATGAATCAAATAGTGCACGCACGACGGAAATAAATGGAACATGACATTATACTTTTTAACATCTTGTTAAAAATACAGAGATATA
>JAQFZB010000878.1:0-10262 GCA_034695165.1 Desoria trispinata | reverse complement strand
TTGTATTAAAATTAAAGTTGTCTTGGCTTTTGATTTAAATTTTGATCCCATATTCACATCCCGTTGGCTTGTCAGTTTTTCTAAAGTGATTCAGTTGAGTTGTCAATTCTCCGAGACGTTCAACAATGCTGAAAGCCCACGTGCATTTACTGTTCTGAACTGTAGTTCTTATCAAAGAATAAAGAAACGGTATTAAAAGTATCAACGCCAAGGATTAATACAAAATACAATACGAATTTTACAATAGAACTTTACATATTTTCCGGTTTAATTAGTATTAGTACTCGGTACAATCTAGTAAAAGTGTATAAGAATAAGAATAAGCTTTAGCTTTGTTGCTGATATAAATATAACAAAAGATTACTTTTTGATTTTTTATAGATCACCTCACACATAAATTGCTGCTTATTCGTCGATTAGCCCTGATTAAGAAAATTATAGATCTTTTAACTTGACCTGTGATGGTGGGGAAATCGGTAAGTGATAAAAAATACATATAGATTAAGGTAGTTCGTAGTTCACTTGGTCTGAAATTCATATTAGATAATATAAATAAAATAAATAAATCACTTTTTGTCGTAGATAACCCTCCGTGTACAAGCACGTGAAGGGACCAAACGTCTGCAGATACCAATTTCGACAGATACCAAGTCGTTATATGAGAAGGTATTTTGATTTTGTAGTTACTATGAAAGGAAAAAATTTAAGAGCTGTTTTGTTTTAGATCAAGGAAACCTTTGGTTACTCCAGTTGTGAGTATAAGTTGCATAAGGATAAATCGAAGAGTAATCTAATTGCACCTACAAAGTCCAAAACAGTGGGTCAATTTGGTTTAAATCACGGTGATTTGCTTTATTTGACACCCGAGGATGGCATTAGTCTTCTGCCGGAAACAGATGAAGCAATGGAAGAATCGTCCTCTCAAGATCTGAGTACTCTTGATTCAAAGAACGATGCAGTTCCGGATCTTCCACAAATTGCACAACGAAAGCCGTCCGAAGTGAAGTTAAATGTTAAGGAGGATGATATTGATGTAGAACTTAAAGCAAAAGATGGAATGATACCTAGGAAAAAAGATCCGAGATATTGCAAGCATGGAGAGAACGCTGGTTGTGTCTATTGCTGTCCTCTACCACCATATGACGAAGCATATCTCAAAGAACAAAAAATTAAACACTTATCCTTCCATTCTTATTTAAAGAAACTCACAAGTGGAGTCGATAAGTAATTAGACAGATATAATATGTATAAGGGATAATTGAATTTGTTCAGAATTAATCCTATCAATTTTCATTCAATAGGGGAAAATTTGTGGCTCTAGAGGATCTCAGCGTTCGAATTAAAGAAGGTTGCACTACTCATCCTCCCTGGCCGAAGGGAATTTGCTCCAAATGTCAACCATCTGCTGTTACTCTGAATCATCAGGTACTTAAAATAATATATCTATAATGAATTAGCTTTTATTGTACTTTATGCCTGTATGATTGTCTAATTCAATTAATTGATCAATTCTAAAGGCTTATCGTCACGTGGATAGTGCGATGTTTGAAAATGCAGAAATTGTTGAACGATTTTTGTCATATTGGCGTGGTACTGGATATCAGCGTATGGGTCTGCTTTTTGGAAGCTACGAAGAGCATACTGATGTCCCTTTAGGAATTCGGTACGTTATACATTACTAAAATGAAAATTATAGTACTATGCATATGAAGCGTAAAATTGATATTTGGAAGGCGAAATTGATTGTTGTACTACCAATTTACTAAATAATTTGTTATCTCCTTTCATATTTTTTAGGGCACGCGTTGCAGCAATTTATGAACCTCCTCAAGAGAATGACAGAGATGCAGTGAATTTCATATTAAATGAGGAAAAACTAGCTATAGTAAATGAAATAACTTCCGGATTGGGACTTAAATGTGTTGGATGGGTATTTACTGATTTAATACCTGAAGACATTAGCAAAGGAACCGTTAAACATATTCGAGGAGGTCATTCATTTTTCATGTCCGCACAAGAATGTATAACAGCTGCATATTTGCAAACTCTTCATCCAAATCCTTGCAAGCATTCTCCAACAGGTTATTTTGGCTCGAAATTTGCAACAGTAATAATTACAGGTAAAAAAATGTTTTGTTTAAAAATCTTTTAATTTGTATTTTATTGTAGTATTTGATCATTTGTGAAATTGTAGGCGATGATAAAAATCAAGTCCACATGGAAGGTTATCAGGTGTCAAATCAATGCATGGCATTGGTTCGGGATAGGTGTTTAGTTCCAACCAAAGATGCCCCCGAGTTGGGTTACGTTAAAGAATCTACTAACATACAATATGTTCCCGATGTTTACTACAAACATAAAGATGAGTATGGAAATGAAGTTACAAAGATTGCGAGACCACTTCCTGTAGAATACTTGTTGGTTGATGTCCCCGTCTCAACGCCAATTGCGCCTCAATATACATTCAATGTTAACAGTGGGAAGAATCCATTTCCAGTTGAAAATCGTCCAATTGCTGGTCACATACAGGTAAAAGAAAATTACAACTTACAGTGTACGAGTAATAGGAGTTGAAATTTACGAATGGATATTTGCAGGACTTCAACTCGCTGGCAGCTTATCTAAATCAATTTGAACCAAATACTCCCTTTTTGAAAAAAGCCTGTGATTTACACTTTCTAGTTTTCATAGCTTCGATGGATATCGTCCAGATTCGTGAATATATTGGTCCTCTTCTTGAAGCAATTAGAACACAGGATGAGGTTAAGGCTAATGATTGGGCCAAGTCTGAACATTGGGCCACGGTAATTGATACATTACTATTGTTGTGTTTGACGGTTCAACTTCGATTTTGTCAATTTTGTGTCTTATACTTGTTTTGCAATTTTATTTTAGGTTGAACAATTAATAGCTGCTGCATCAGGTGGTGGTTCAGCTGATCTTAGCCTACCACAAAATATTGTTACAGATCAACAGACTTGGACTTGTGCTCATTGTACTTATCATAATTTAGGAAATAGTGTTAATTGTGAGGTTTGTCAACTTCCTCGATAATCTACCTAGTAAATTCAAAATATCTACGTTTTGTGCTCCAAAACAGCCTATGTTGGTGTTATTCGCTAGCATTTTCGGTCCACATAACGATTTTTTAAATGCAAACCTCGGTTCCATTAAATTCTAAAATCAATTAATTTGACGTTAAAATTACGAGTGAATAAATTAAGTGGCAAAAAATTGTGTAATATACGACAGTTGTATATTTTTTTTACTGAAATGGATTTGTTTAATGAAAGAGACTGATGTTTCAAACAGATTACAACAGCTTGATTTTTAAAAAGAAGTTGTGTATCATAGACCTTTCTACTAGGCATTGAACTTTTATTGCGAAACGAATTTATATTTATGGCATATCTTCCGGTGTGATATGTCCAACATTTATTCTTGAGCTCGATCGTGTTTTAGAATGTCAACTCTCGTTGTTAGACATGCAATTTAGTCATTTGGTTTAGGTTTGCCAACTTTGCTTTAACGAATACTATCAAAGTATTAGAGTGTATAGGATATACAATAGTGTTTCATTTCGTAGTCTAAACAATTGTATTGCTCTACTTCTGTCCAGACCAGAACATAGTACTTTTAAAAGTCAAATTCATTAATTATCATAACTTTTTTATTCATTCGGGTTGAATTGGCTTGCTCTTGTGTGTAAACGGTATGCTAGCCCTTATAACATAAAAAAGAAAATAATGGATGGACATTTTATTTAGTGTTTAAAAATATGAACCTTAGATACTTCATAAGGTTGAGAAATTACAATTGTCAATTGTCCCTCTGAAGACAAAGGACAGAAAGTTGTTATCGTAGTGTCATTCCCCTGCATGAGCAGATATGACAATAACCAAAATAATAATAGTTGTAAAAAAGTTGCCTTTGGCTGATTTCTACTTTCACACTTGTCAGTTCACATCACGATGATCACGTCTTCATTCTTTATTCATCTCATAAAATCTCGTATAAAACGGATTATGTATTCATCTTCTGATATATTCATAGTACAGGAAAAGGAGACGATGAACAAAATGATGATAATGCAATTAAATTGTAAGATTAAAATGTGCAATATTATTATGATTTCGAATATGTTTAAGATGCACAATTTCATTCTTTTCATGAGCTGAGCTTATGTCTACTTCACGATCTGCTGTACACAGACAGATAATATAATATAACTGTTTTTAACTTGGCTGTTTAGAAATTCATGTGAACCAAAATTTCATCTTTAAATTGCACTTGGCATTATATGCAACAAAAAGTATTATAAAGATATTCTACGAGTAATTATATACTTATCTTCGTGTCAGGGATAAATTTCATGTGAAAAGTTTGAATCATCAATTTATTCTAAATTGTGATTTTACTTATTCGCACGTCATTGTTTTCGTCAAACGACCAACGACACAAGAAGAACCAAACTGCGGACATACACTAGTATTAAACACCCTAATTGCCCATCATCATTGCGAACATTTTTTTAAATGAGTCAGAAATGACCGATTGCTGCAATTAATGAATTAACGTCAATTCATTTCATGGTTTTTTCATGTAAGGTTGAAGTACTGTAATAATGTGCATGCACTACCTAGTCTAATAATCATTACAATAAGGCAATTGTTGGTTTTCCTGGTGAATTTCCATCCATTATATTCTGTAAAAGTCGTTAAGCCGGTTGAGATTGAAATTCCTGCATGGTTATGTAATGTTTTTAATGGCCTTGATCATATTTTAAAAAAATTTACACTTTCATGATTGACAGACGGAAGATGGATTGAATAATTCAATAAGAAAAGCATTTAATGATTTAGATTTATTTTTATTAATAGTCTTTGAAGCTGACCTTTACGGCCCATAAATACTTTTATATTTGTCCTTTCATTTTCATTGTTTGCAAAATACAGATACAAATTAAATCAGACTTTGTGTATGAATATTATAATAGATAACATAATAGGCATGAATAACAAAAAAACGGTATTATAGCATAGCAGAATGGAAATTAAAAGAATGCAATAATCCAATCGTGCATAAAAAATACTACTTATAGTAAATTCACACGTATAGAACATTCTACGAGAACTAGCTTCTCCGTTGTTTTCTACTAAATGTGTCTAACAACAATAAGTAAGCTGTTTTTATTATCACAAATGATATGCAAAATTCTTGATCCACTTAACTCTACTTAAATTAAACTTTCTTAAATAAAAGTACACATATGCTGTACATGGACTTTTATAAATAGATACAAAACAACAACAAGAGAAATGATGCTTTTAAAATGTTTTTGGCATGCATTTTGTTTGGTTGGAAAAGATTAATTACATATTGTGATGTGACTGGGAAAGAGATTATCTGTATTTATGCCAAATGTGATTTTTTAATCATGTAGTGCTGTAATTTATACCAAAAGTTGTACATATTGTGTTTCCCTTTGAAAAGTGATCTCGGACATGGTTGAGTGGTAACAACGGATTTCTTGAATGCTTTCCAAATGTTCTTTTCCACAAAACAGTTTACACTTCCACCACGTTTTGTTTGATGTTCCTGTGTTCAAAATTTTCAATTTACAATTTACCACAACGGACAAAAATCTGATAATTTCGATTATATAAAGACTAAAGGTATAATACCATAATACTTGACTTATTTGATCTCCGATAATACTTATGGTCATACCCATTATTTTAAATGATGGATAAGGTAAGGTTCTTACCATGCGATTTAGGTCACTGATACAAACAACCGGTTGTTGAATAGCTATAGCCCATTTTGAGTGATCACTATGAGTTGAGAATCTAAAGATCACAAATGAAATATAATTTTAGAGCGATTAGATTTTGATGCGGGTTAAAAATGTCATGTTTAAGATTACTTTATAGTAAGTCTTATAAAAATGAACTATTTTCATACAAAATTACCTTTCACCCGCAATTTCTTTTTCCTCTATATTATATACATGTAATTTACTGCAATTGCTAGAATACGGGTTCGGTCCATTTAACCATGATTGGACATCTAGATCCGAATTGTAATTTGGAGCGATCCAATCTTTGTAGATTTCTGTTGAAATAATGAAATACAAAAGGAAAGTTGAAAAAGCAGTACGAAACTGTGAAGCTTAATTATATCCAAAGGATATCAATTGCATAAGCTATATTCTAATTGAATTGAATGTCATTAAATTATAAGATGGCAAATGAGATTTGGGATTTGGATGAGGCAAAAAGAGATTTTGAGAAAAAGCTTATCAGTATTAAAATCAAATTTAGTTCAACCTTCATGGAAAGAAGGTCCTTTAGCAAAGGAGGATATAACACGTCCAGCATTTCCAATCTGTATGATCTTGTTATTGACTACATCATTTCCATTTACTGATGTACTAATGGCAGCAGCAAAAGAAGAATTCTCATTTTGATGACCATTTTTGTGGACATGCACGACGACCTTCTTCAAGGTAGGCACTGAATTAGCTAATGCATCAGGTATTGAGTAATTGTACACGTGTGGCTTTGTTATTTCCAATATATTTCCAATATTATCCACTTGGGCCACATCCAGACTCATACAATGCAAAATTTGTCCATTGTTTTTACCCGTTGTTGGATAACTATATTTTGGTAAATTAAAGTTGGGGAAATGTGGTACTGAATGTTGAAGCCAAATTCCTTGGTTAGCATTTGTTAAAATTACGCCTTTAGTATGCCCATTTGAGTCTGTTGTGGGTTGATCTGGAGGTTGATCGTTGTATAAGATGTAAGCAATATCAGCATCATTATTCAATTTAGAAGAGCCAATCTAAAGTGCATTAAAAGGGAAAGAAATAATTAGAATCAAGTGATTTATTCTAATTTTCTTGAAACCAAGAATTTTCTAGGCTCTGTCTCCACTCCAATATTACAATTATGTAACACAAACTAACGATAAGAGAACAGAGACTGGGACATGCTTTAATGAAGATCAATTCATACTCTATATTATGATTTAGAGAGTCCATTAATGAACACTACTAGTATACTGGAAAGTGCATCAAAAAACCATGAATAGTAGTATTACATGTCGTAGTTTCCAAATTACATGTACTATATGCGATATGAACATGAGCAATAGGGGTTTCCTTCTTTCCAATTAAAACAAATCCTCTATAGGCTTTTGATTTTTGAAACGTGCATGTAATAAATCTTGTGACACATGTGCCATGTTAAAGATTTAAGTGGCAAAAATTAGTTCATTTACTAGATGAGAGAAGAGCCATGTGGATGAATGCAATTAAAAAGAACCTTTTCTAGAATAATCTATAAAACCAGTATTGTGATCCTAAAATTCTACAAGAACTAAATAGAAGTTGGACTCACTACTATATCTCTGGTGGTGGGGGAAATATTAATCAAGCGTCATTCATCTCAATCAAGACCAATCGGCGATTAAAATACATGAGAGCTTTTTGGCTCATCATCATAATCTTAACGATATGCTCCACTGACTGGGGACTGGGGTCGTGTATCAAATGAACCTTTATAGTTTGAGATATTTGTATCAATTTATCTAAATATTCTTATGTCTATGAATTTCACGTGCTTACCTCGTGAAACAAAGGTTTCAACGTCAAAGCCACCAAAGATTCCGAATCATCTACCCCAATATTAGATAACTTCCAATCTTGGACACCTGGTAAAATATAGGCGAATCCAAGACCCTCTCGTACGTAGCTGTTTGCTGAAGCCTTGATCTTTGGCAATTTATAAGTTATAAACCTATCCAAACAAAAATATAAATAAATTATTTTCATAGTTTGTTTGTTGCATAAATTTACAACACGTCATATTAGGCCAAACCCTAAATTCTACTTAAATAACATCTATTATTATATATCGTATCAAATTCAATGTTATATGGTATACTATAAGTCTATAAGATTGAAACATAGAATGGAAAAAATGTGAATGCATTTATCTCATTAATGTGGGATTTGACCCAGAATCAATTTACAAGTGCAATATTTGTTTGTATTGTAAACAACAGAAAATTCACTTGCTAATTTAAAATTCTACATAAACTTGATAAAATCAACTCACCAATCAACATCAGCCCCAGTGGGATCTTTGCATTTTAAGCTGGCATTACTATTTTGCTTTTGCTGTTGATGAGCGTCATGGATGGGTGTCATCAACAATAGCCAAAGTGCTACATTGTAAACATATTGCATCTTCGTGATGATCATGATGACGAATGACGGTTGGGAAATCTTTTATGAAAAAAGATGTTTTGGAGAATTTGGAATCTTTCTTCAATTGAATCTTGAATGATCAGGTACTATCGTAGAACTATTTGATTGTGTGAGTACAAAGTCCAAACAACTGTCACTACTACTTTTAGTACTGATCCTTATTATTTTAAAGACAAAAAAACGATTGTTCTTAATGACTCACTATATTACCAGTTACCACAGACAGGTAGTATGCTTATTAGACATCTAATCGTAATTCTAATACAAGAATGAGTTAGAGGAGCGTGGTACTATAGCTAGAAATAATATGATGTTTTAATTCCCTACTGTGAGCAATTTAAGACTTACAGACTCATGAACCACTATAATTAATATAACAAAAAATTGGTCAGAAAAATAACAAGGAAAATGCAATGACTCACTTTTAACTCTCCTCTTGTTGACACAGTAAAAAAGTAGTAGGGTTAAAAATAGTAAAATGATGATAATAAAATGATGATGGTAATAAAAAGAAGATTAACTGTTGTTTTAAATGTGGTTCTTTTTAAGAAGCTGTCATATTTATAAGAAATACATTATACGATTGAGATTATTATGTTGATAATAATAATATAACAAAAATAAGTGATAACTGCATATTATGTAGAATTATTAGTAGAACACTGAACACAAAAGACAGTTGAGTTCGATCTCTTCTTTCCTTCCATAAAAAAGCATACTTGTTGAAGAAGACCGTTATTATAATACTTTTATCTAAAGTCCAAAAAAATTCTCACATTAGTATTACAGCATACGTAATAGCTGTCCATGTAAAACAACCGATGAACTGAAAGACGAGTAGCAGTCACTGTATGTATATGATAATAAAACTATAAAACGGCTTTGTTCCTCCTTTGCGATTGTTGAATTATAAATACATATTATAATATATAGGATGATGAACTTAAAACTACACGAATTTAAAGTTTTAGACTGCAGCTAATTTCCTACTTCTTCTGCTGTGGGTCTTATCTTCCAACACGGTACAAACTAAATCGTGGAGCAGGTCTGCATTTTCCATCCCTGGAATTTTTATACAAGTAAAATTAACATATGGATACTATTTACAGTCAAATGTATTTAAAATTTTATTATGTAAATTATAAATTACCACCAACTCCGGATCTGATCAAATGGACAAGGCAATTTAGAATGATCCCTAAGTTTCTTTGCCTTATGTCTTATATTGTGATCTGAACCCCCTGCAACACCATAGTGCATAATGGTATTCCAAGAATATTTTTTCTTTTTAAATTCATTTCCATTGTTGTTGTTGTTGTTGTTGTTGTTGTTGGAAGTTGTAGAAGAGGTACTAGCTGGTGAGGGACCGGAAATTGCACTATTTCCTTTCCCTTTATTTGAATCATTACCAGAGTTTATTGTGTTTATGGCCAATGCTGGTTGATTCCATGCACTTGAGGGTTGTGGTAAAGGAGAAGAAAGGACTCCGAAGGGTATAGAATCTGAGATCAATAATACTAGAAATACTGTGCTTAAAAGCAGTTGCAGAGAAACCATTGAATTTCGACTTAAAGACATTTTTATTTTTATATCGTTGCTTGTCAATAACTTTATGAAAGTCTGTCACAAAGGAGATAGAAAAATATGAATGAATTTTATATTTATGATGTTTTTACAAGATTATGTGCTCTGTTTGTATTGTGAGAGAGAATCTAGAAGTGACCCCAGATTCATGGTATGACTAAATGAAGTTCTTCTGTGGGAAGCGAATTGCTTTTATAAGAGGAGAGAGGAGGTTCATTTCATGATGATGATTATTCACATAATCCAACAAAAGCATACGAGCATCTACTATAGCTTTTAGTATTGCAGTGGATTATGCTCTTTACATTGCAATGAAACCCCATTTGGATTTTGGATTTCACATACTAAAAATCCTATACTCTTTTTGACCAAGTGTTTTCATGATTATTTTCAGTCCAGC
>JAQFZB010000877.1:0-10272 GCA_034695165.1 Desoria trispinata | reverse complement strand
AGCTTTCCAATGATCTTCACATCTTTGAGTTTCTGATCTCCATTCACCCCCTGGACCATGAGCCCCTGGACCATGAGCCCCTGGACCATGAGCCCCTGGACCATGAGTTCTAATAGGCCCTCCAGCAGTATTTGGATTACTTGGAATGAACTCATCATTATTATTGTTTGGATTACTATTATTTGGAATATTCCTTCGCATTTGATTGAGATTAGAGACACGAGGACGAACAGGGCCAATTGGTCTGGGTCTATTATGACTTGCACTATTACTAATGCTATTATTAGATTGACTTAAATGATTAACAGATTTTGATAATCCACCCAATTTAGATAAGCCCATGGAAGATGGGTGGTGATTTGGGACAAAGGGGTCCAGGATTAAAGAGTCCATCATTCGAGCCATTTGATGAAAGGGTTGACGTGGCTCCACCGGTTGTAAGGGTGGACTGCAAAAAACATTATATTATCATTACATATGTCCATGTCCGCATGATTAAATTAAAATTAGTGTTAGAGATTACGTCTAAGAATTAATTGTGATTTATGATAACTGTGATTACGGATTAAATACATGAATGACAACAATAGAAGCATTGTTATTTAATTACATATCGATTTCATTTTGTCTGGTGAATCACACATCGCGTGATACAACTCCATAACTTTCATTTTCCAATAGGAATATATTACATTGTATGATCAGCAATTCATCCATTGCATACAATGGAAATGAACAGGGTCTTCCACAAAACATTATGATTAAAGAAAAATATTTTTAAAATGAACGTAAATTACAATACATTTAAATGGTGGGAAAATTAACATGGGCTTAATTATAAGATGGTAGTTAAAATGTTCCCATGTTTATTCCTATGTCTATTATTATGATTGATATGAAGGATTTCTTATATAGGTATATAGGTATAATGATATGATTCTGAGTGTTTTCCCTTGAATCATATAAACTTTCTCCATTATTTTAGTTTTGTCCAGGGATGAAAGACATTGACCATTAGAATAATACTATAGGTCTCCCTAATGTCCTCGTTCCACTTTTAAAACTTTTCTTATTGCTCAACTCATGTCTTGAGGTAATAGTGACGGTGTCTGGTAATTGACGAAGAACGGAAATCGGGGTCACTATCAAATCAAGTATCATGGCTATTCTCTCATATGGTAAAAGACAGGACCTTGAGACTTTCACAAGTCCACAATAATATCAGTTGACTTTCACCCACATTCACAGTCCACTATTTAATTATTCAAATCAGAATAAACTTGGCCTCAATACCTTCCCCTATATTGTCTTTTATTTAAAATATTAAAATATTGAAAAACAAAGGTCTTCCACGCCATACTATGGAAGAACTATAATTTTAATTAATAATTAAATAGATTCAAAGATGATTGATGATTCTAAATAAGATAGATTATTTATGCAGATTAGTTATGCAAATTAGGATCCACACTACAGCTACAAAAGTACAGAACTGTTTAAAATTACCTACCTACTAACACCCCTTCCATTATTATTCCTATTCCTGTATATTCAAACCAAAAAATTGTATGAAAATTTACAAATTCCAAAAATCAAAATTTAAGAATTTTTTAGGATTTGATGTTATGGATTTTAATTTTTTAATTGATTTGATAGTAAATTACCGTGAGAAAATATGCGGAAGACGTAATTTCATTTTGTTTCGTAATTTAAAATGTAATAATAGAATATTATGTAATAATTAATTAAACTGACTTAATGAAGAGGACGGAAGAACTTTTTGGTTTCTTGGTGGATCCTCCAAGATTATGTCGAAGACGTACTGCTTTCTCCACAACAGAATTACTAAAGATACTCAGACCACGGTACGAACTTCGACCCATTTTAATACCCGGGTATTATAATATAGGTATTTAATTTAGTCCCTTTCTTCCATTGTCATTATCACTGGCCCCGAGAAACGATAAATCAAAGCAGGAGGAAACAATCAAATGCCCGGATTTCAAATTTTCAAGTCACACTAAATTATTCCATGGAGTTATTCTTATTAATTACCGGTAGAAAATTCGGGTAATTAAAATTAACCAAGACTATTACAGCTATTAAAGTAAACAATGGACGGTTTTTTGGGATGGGAGAGAATGAATTGTGATGAACCCGGGTAGAGACCACAAACCGAATGACTGACTTTACTAAATTAAAGAGAAAGAAGGAAAGAAATGGGTCAACAATTCGTTCGATAGTCCAATCCAAATATCCAAACTCCGGGTAACATAATACCCGCTTTTTATTATCATACAATGCACTCTACTTCTTTTCTTAGCTGTCAATTCCCTTGCAACCTGTCAACACTATTGTACTACCTGCCTATATTCTTCTGAATTCTAATTTCTTCCACGTTTTATAAATTCAGGGCAGGTGACTAACCCAAGTTGCATTAGAGAAATACTCTTAGTACCCGGGTATTACATATTTTCACATCATGTTGACCAATATTAAAACCAATAAAAAAAGGTTCGATTAATAAATTGCTCTCAACATGGGGTTAATTGTATTGGGCTAAAATCTGATAAATGTACAATTTTATTACTTTCACTTTCACATGCAATTGGATTGTTTTTTTCTACTGACCTCATATCAAAATCCATAACTGCTGCAGATAATTATTTACAGGGTGGCTTAAAAATAATCAGAAAGCAATGGAAATGGCATAAGGCCATTCCTGGAATGATACTTTCACTTTCTATTGTATTATGGGAAATGGGGAATGGGTTTCAGATTGATGTCTTCCTACTTCCTATGCACCTGTTCCCTTTATTTCTATCTCCAGCAGAAAATGAATGTATGTACATAGACCCAAGCCAAGACACTAATAGATGATAGCCATTAAGATCCCCTTTGTATTATGTTAAAGTCAATGTACTTTGAGAATTGGAATTTCCAAAGGGAAAAGGGAGAGTCCGGAAATACTTTCATTTACAAGGTACAGTAAAGGTAAGTGATTGATTGACAATATGTACATTTCACTGCATTGTCACCTCTTTCTCTTAAACCAACTCACGTCATTTTATGTAGGATGCGGTTTCTCCATTACTACCAAATACACCCTATATATTTTTGGACAATTTGCACTAATTCAATTCATTAGGAATGTTTAATTTTAAGAAAATTCATTAGCCTCATTTTCATAAATTTTATAATAATTCATTTTATTTTTTCCATTACAATATCTACATAACATATTAAAAATCATTAGCCATGTTTTCAGAGTATATGGCGTTATAGATAAATCTACGTAGATCTAAAACTCTACTTTAAATCATGTTTTACATTTGATTGCAATATTTATTTGATGAATAAGATGTGACTTCCGGTGATTAGCTCTGAGAATTTAAATGCCTACGAGTGAAGTGATTGACCTCGATCCCAATGAGAATGAGAATTGCAATAATAATTTTGATTGTTTTGCTTGATTGAGTATTGATACTTTGATACCCTTGGATGGACACGCTATAATAGTAATCATGGAACTATTTGGGAAATTGCACAACCCCTAAACCCTTATTTGTACTTATAAATTGAAGTTATATAAGAACCCCTACCTCCCACCTACTACTAACACTAAGCTATATTCTATTGTATTGATTGGCTAAGAAATCATTTGCATGTCATTTCATGCTTGCAACTGCAACATTACTTTTCCTAATATTATATACTATGCTCCCATTATTTCCAATCACTGGGCAAGTCACGCCATGCAAAAATTACATTATTTTGAGAAAATACTTTTATAAAGATTTTGACCTTAGATTAGAAAAAGTTAGGTCCCTTTAACAAGGTCAATCTTATCTTAATTTATTCTACATTTTATAAATTGCATACGAAAATTACTATCTTTCAACTATTAAAAAATAATTTCAACCCCATTTTTGAACTTTTGGCGTTGAAGTCTTTTTAAATTTTTTTAAGGATGAAATTAAAGGCGCAGTGTTTGTATTTAAAATAGTTAAAAAAGAGACTCTTACTTGAAGAAGGGATCTGACATGAATTCCCGAATGATTGATCCAAAGAAAGACATCTTGATACAATGGAATCTCACTTCCGATATTCTCAACTTTTTAGCAACAAAAATCCCCTCTTGTATATAATATATTTTTCAGTATTGATTAAACAGTGAATTGGACACATTGAACTGACACTATCATAGACTATAGAGTTTCCTATAGAGATTTATTTTGGTAATGTGTCAGTGTCACAGAAGACAACCTACTGCTCATTCCCATCATTAACGAAACGAATGCTATCAACTATGAATATAATACGACACTTTTAGCACCATCAAGTCTATAACTTCCCCCAATGATTTTTAACCTAGTAAAAGAAATCTGGAAATTCCTGGAAGCTAATGGAATGGAAACTTTCCAAGAAACTAATAGCAGGAACCATATTATGTGTAATAAGACTGACTGGAGAATAAAGTAAAAGTTTTCTTTACTGGAATTGTTTTAACTGCGATATTGACTTCCAAAAGAAAGAACGTTTCTCATAGTCTGCTGGAGAAATGGGGAGTGTTGACCCCATGTTCAATACTGCTCTGGACTCTTGTATTATTGCGTGAAAGAAAGCCAATGCTATTAATGATATGGGTGAAAGTAACAGAACAGAGCACAGGTGTATTGTACTATGAACATAACAAATTCACTTCCGGTTTCTTCCCTCTCTCTCCCACAATATACCAATACATGATAAGACATATCCTTGTATCACAATAGTGCAATTTATAGCAATTCATTACAATTCTAGATTAAAGAAATCTTAATACGCTATGCTGGACCCAACCATCTTTAATAAGATTTAATAAAAATTGATCTATAATTTTCAACGTAAGACGTCAAACTAAAACACGTAATGAAAATAAATTATTCTTTTACTTACTATTCATTGGCAGCCTGTTCCATTAGTTGGGCATATGTATTATACCAATACCAATAATTAGGAGGTGGAGGGGCTAAAGGATTCATGGGCAGTTGGGATGATGGGGCAGGGAGAGGGCGGGGTGGAGGGCGATAACTAATTTCACATTCATATTCATCAACTCCCTCTGTATCTTCCAATATCTGGGGATTATTTGTTGCCCCATTCTCCCTTACTTCTATGAATGCTGATCTACCCTCCATACTTGCACCTTTATATTACACATAAGATTAAGATATTTAAGTACCAGATAATAGATAATATCTCACAATCAGATAATATCTCAGCTCTCAGACTTACTTGCCCCGTGGCCCATGAAGATCTTCTTCCAGCTTCTGAAATTCAGTTTGATTGTTTTTTGATAGCACTTGAGACGATAATTATAATAATTGTATATCTTTGACCTTAATTTAATTATTAAGGTTGGGAAAGAGTTTTAGGGCATTTCTGCCACTTTTAAAGAGTTTATAGGAACTGAGTCATTTCTCCCTCAATGGATTTAGATACTGTGCTGGGTGAAATAAAAGTAAACGTGTAATAAAGCAATAGCCCCATTGTATATTGATTGAGAATGGAATACGTTTGAGAAAGAAAGTAGGAAGAGTCCTTTCTTTCTGACAGACCCAATGTATTCATATGGGGTTATAATACTTATAGAGTCCTCATTTCTATGCCACACGTCCATCAATTTACTAATGAATTATAAATGCCATCATAAGACACAATGATATAGAAAAGGAGAAAACTAAAATCAATCTATATAATATTTGGGGATAAAATGTGTCCCTGTGGGGAGGGAATCTTTTGTCATTAATGATGTCTTTGACTAGGGTCCAAATGCTTGGGAGGAATATGACAGTACATAGCAATTCATGGAGATAAAATGTGGGGATCTATTCCCTTTCTTGTAATAAGAATGTCTTTAACTTCTTGGGGTCCAAATGCTAGAGAGGGGTATGACATGGACGGGTATGAAATGTACCATATAAACGAAACCAAATCGTTTGACATGACAGAGGTACGTTGAAGAAGAAAGAGACTATCACGCACGACGACACAGAAAGGCGTAAAGTGTTTCTATGATACTGCTCTCATAACATTGCAAAAGCTGAAAGACTGAAATCCAATAGCATCACCCATTCCATGACATGACGAACTCTTATTCCATGGTGCGTGACTGCGAATTCTTCAATAGCGCAGAATACAATAACGTACCATGGAAAATGAAGGTACGCACTACGCACTTTTAGGTCTGTTTTACGTAGGAGATGGAATTATGGAATGTTCTCTATATAATTTATATAATTACATTTTGTGGTAATTGAAGGCATCAAAGAAGGAAACTTTGGCAAAGTATTGGAAATAACAAATCGCAAGTTTTATGCTGATGGCAGATATGTATTTTTATTGATTTACGGTTACGGATATTGGATATGTTATATAACTTATTGTTTTTCATTTATGCAGTATACATTTCATAGTTCTCAGGTTTTTAAATGCTAAAATTTATATTTACTTTACTATCTTTCCCCTTTCTCATCTTGGAATAAAACTTCTTTGCATTTGGAAAACGATGTTTTGTTTCTTGCTGGAAATTATAGATTTCAGATTTAAATGTTTCAAACTGTAGATTATTCAATGTTCGCTTAATTGTCATATCGGAGGAAATACTTCGGACATTGTCCAGTCCAGAGGATTGTAGAAATAATGGAGAAATCAATTCCGTCTGAGAGAATATATCATTTCCTTGAAATATAATGGTTCTGATGTTTGGAAATTGCAACTTATAATTGATAGGAACCAATGGGATATATTCATTCCTAGTAGATCCATTCCATGATGGTCTGCCATAGCAAAAGATACGGAGCTGCAAGAGTTTTGGCATCGTCAACGGGAATTTCAATGGAGCAGTTACACCAATTTGACGATCTGGATCCCCATTATTTAAAAGTTGAATAATTTCCAGTCGATGGAATAATAATCCAAGAAAAATACTCTCCAGAGTTGACGATTGCTTTCGAAGAAATGATTCTAAAGATCTGGAAGTAGATGTGGTCCAAGTGTTGTCCAATTCCCCTTTAAGGATGAAGCTTATTGCTTTCAGTCGGAATTGAGCATCTCCTAAGATGTTCAAAGTACTATCATCCACAGCAATACTAAGACGTTGAAGATTTTTAAAACGATTCCAATCTTCAGCAAGAGTCTTGAAGATGATTTTTGAACGATTATGATTGAAATCAACTGTCCTATATAAATTCAAATAATAAATGTCAATTAAATTATATCAAATAAAATTTATCAATTTATTGTACCAATCAATCCTTAGAGTCTCAAGGTTTGGGAAACTTTCAATCAACATCCTTCCATAGTCCTGGTATTGATTGGGATCCACGCTTTGAATAGGTTCCAGAAAGGTAATGTAAAATTTCTTCATTTTAGAAAGTACAGGAAATTGTTCCGGGAACAACATTAAAGTCCCATCCCCATCCTCTTCAACTATTATATGCATTTCAACCAAGCTTTTCAATTTTGATAAGATATGCTGAAAACGGGACATCTCTCCATGAAATTTGAAGCGGACATTGAGATCCAGATATGAGATAGAATTTCCATAAAGATCCAAGAATTTATCAACAATAGCTTTAGATCTTGGGACGAGAGATGTCATGTTTTTGATGCTCCGTTGACAAAGGAAACGTCTTGGAATGATTCTTCCAATCATTGAAGATGATGAAGATGATTCAAAAAGGTCAGAGAATGTGTCAAGTCTTTTGAAAGTTTTGAAGGGGATCAAAGGATCATTCCGTGATAATAGAGTCTTCTGACATATCTGGCTCCATAGGGGATGAACGAGACGATTCTGTTGCAGAGATTTAGTATCCATGTATCTGGACAGAGCTTTGACAATCTGTCAATGAATGTTCCATGATTAGTAATAAATACAATATTCAAGATTACATGAATTTAAGAGATCTATATTTACAAGGAAGTTAGTGCCAGTGAGGCGTCTCTGAGGCTCCCTGTCTCTGCCTTCAATTTCATGCTTTCGTTTCTGAATAGTTCGTGATCTTGTTTGGATTGCATCTCTGGGAGCATCTTTTGTACGTCGAGGTGCCATTTTCACTTATAGTAGTTGGGGGTTGGTTTTACAATGGTTGAGATATTATACCTGAAAATTATTTGAAAAAGTTACGGATTCCTTTGTGAAGGGTTGTTCAAGGGGGTCGTGGAGGAGGTCATTTTTGTTTTTGTAGTCCTTGGTGATGGGGTCATAAGCTTAGTTAGTCCAAGATCCATTGACAACCGTAGGCTCAACATTTTTCTTCCGTTGAGTATATATGCATATGCAACCGAATTAGTTTCCCTAAAATCACGACCTCATCTCATGATGGACAACTCAGTGGACAAAAGTCTTGTAGCTCAAAGTGAAGCAAATCAAACCCAAGAGGACCCTTCTCCAGCAATGGCTTTTGACCTAACATCTCCCCCTTCTAATAAAATTATACCACCAGTCATCTTCCATTCCACGCCTATTCTCACCCATTATCATCATCAAAGTCAGAGTCATTCCTTTACTTTTGGTCACATGCCAGAGGAGACATCCAAAGACACTACCAAAGAGCTTATTGACAATGACGTGCAATGCGGCAGTGTCGGCAGTAAACTTGATCTTGAAGAAAGAGGCGATTTTCATCGCATGAATCGGTCTCAACCAATTCGACATCATGATCTATCAATGTCTTTGATGGAACTGGAGAGTTTGGACTCGTCACAGTTGAGATGTGCTTTGGAGGAATCATTACTGGAGAATTCAAACCTCAGATGTGAACTTGTAGAGAAGAATCGACAACTTAGAAATACAAGGATGAAGGTCAAAGTTCTACTGGATTTGGAGAATGATGGCAGGAGTCAAGGTCAGTGTCAGAGTTCATTGATTTTAATAATAAAATATAAATTAAGTTCTTTAGATGCCAACATCAGTGGCGATTCCTTGGAAGAAAGGAGTTTCGACACTGGCGCAAGTCTAGGTCTTGCAGCAAAAATGAAGAATGTGGGCGTAAATGTCAACACTGTGAGCCCCACGATTGATACTACTTCCCCTATTGATGTCGACACAGAACCCATAAACATCTTGCCAGCAAATACATTCGTTTTTATTCGAGGTAGTAGAAAGTTTGGCGTTGAATTTGTCGAATGTCGAATTTATATTCTGATCATCTTATCTCCTTTGATTATACAGAAATAACTTCTCGCATTGAAGTACATCAAGTTCGTGAAAAGATGATTGAAGGTATCCATATTTCAAATCAAGTAGTTGTCGGGGGCTTATCAGGATTAACGGCCGCTTATCTCCTGAAGAATTTTGGAAAGGCTGCCCTAATTGCCCTGAGTGGGGGCGTTGGACTACTTGCAGTAGCTACACATAAAGGATTCGTAGAAATCAATTGGAATGAACTCTTTGAAGAGATCCAACGAAGGAGATATTTGAATGAGGAATTGACCATGGCTCCTGATCATAATAAGATGACTCCAACTGAAGCTAGGTGGAAGAAATGGGTCAAAGATCATTCCCCAACTGTTGCAGGATTTGTGTCTGGATTTCTGTACAGTGTTTTGTAATATTAGTAACTACACATTTTAAATATTTTGACAATGATATAATTATATGGAGGGAATTGTGCTAATAAAGATTTGGATTTTTGAACATTTTCTATCTTATTTCAGTAATTATCAACAATTTTCAGTATTTCCCAAACATCTGAATAATTAAGTAGCAAATTAACGTTTTATCACAAAAATAACAATTTGTAATATTATAGTCCATAATGATAAGCTCTGCATATCAATATTAACAATTTTTGTATCGCCCAAGGTTTATAAGCACCGTAGATAATTTAAAGCTGCCTGATATCTTTAGATACTTCTTTAAGATTGCTAAAAGTCATGTCCAAAGCTTCAAAGTAAGGTTTACATAGATATGGAATATTGTGTTTCTTTGCCAAAGCGATGACTCTATCCCGTACAAGACGATGTCTGAATTGTGGCATTGTTGGGAAAAGATGGTGTTCAATTTGATAATTAAGATGAGCCATCCACCAATCACATAACCAACTGGGCTGAATGTCCATCGTGTGACTTAACGAGTATTCCACCCAATGAGCCTATGTATCAAATCAACTTGAGCTTGTGTAGCATAAAATTGAAAATTAGATGCGATCATATTTGTACAATACCTGTTTCTCAGTCACGGGAAGATGAGTATGAGAGAGAGCAAAGTTTCCAAAGATGTACATGGAA
>JAQFZB010000876.1:0-10275 GCA_034695165.1 Desoria trispinata | reverse complement strand
CAGGCAAAAGCAAAGCAAAAACAAGTTAAAAGTTTTACCTGAGAGAAAGGACAATTATCCTGTTATTTTCCTGATTCTCACTGAAATAACAGGGCACTGAAACGTCGCTTTAAGATACCAAAAACACAAAACCAGTCTGTATCCTTACAGACTTAAACTTGAAAAGTACAACCTTTTCACCATGGGACTTTAACCCATAATAACTATGATGCTTTAAATAATGTAACTTTAACTCATGGGGCTTCAACCCAAGAAAACAGTCCATATTAAAAATTAACTTTTCACTTATGAACGTTTAACTCTAAAGAAGAATATTTCTTCTTTTACTGTCTCAATTTTCCCTCTGGTTTTAATAACCACGCTCTGCTACCATGTTATATTTCTTGGGAAAAATGAAGTATATGTAAATAAAGCATAGAAGTTCAAGATCATTATTAATTACTGAAGTGCAGAATGCAACTGCTTTTATTTACTTGACTTGTGTTATATTTATATAACACAACTACGTAGTAGTACTACGCACTACATTCTCTAGAGGCTATTGTGACTTTTACTATGGATTGTTCTATTATAATTATGACCTCATTACAATTTCTTAAATATTAATGACTCATCATAATAGTCTCGATGTTGATCATCAAACGAAGTTTGAAGTCGCATAATATTATCTCTTAGCTCATTTTTGTTTCAGTGATGGTCTCTTTTAGACTCTTGTGCACGGATTTGATAAGACTTTCATGTTTGGATGAATCCTCATTATTACGTCTTTTCTTTTTAGTAGGCTCAACATTGCTATCGGATACTTCAGAGTCAGCATCTTCTATTTCCAGTTGAGAAGATGCAGATTCAGCTTTATTAGTCTTCTTTGGGGGAGCCATCTTGTTATGAGTACTTAGTAGGTAGATCTCCCCTATATCAAAGTAATGTTGGTGACAGTATCTTTTGACTTTTTATACAACACAACAGGTACTTCCTGGGAGAACATGTACTTATGTAAAATAAACTTATCTTTTTATGCAGATGAGTTGAGCTCAACTGTAGATTCTCCGGTCAGGATTATTCTTCAGTTAAGAGTATATAACAGTTCAATTTTAAACAATTAATTAGAAATTTAAAGATAAATTGTAATTTTTCGTTGTGATCTAAGTGTATCAGGTCAGAATCTATATTTTGATATATTTTTTATTGTTGTAGAGTCAGTGATAAAGGTTAATATAATTTATTTTCAGGAGCTATTTTACTATGATGTTGACTCTTATCTTTTCTTTACTATTACTATTACTATTACTTATTATATTTTTATTTTAACAATTGTTTAATTTTTAGATATTTTCCTATAAAAATATTTTCATCAATGATTTGTATACCCCTTATGAAGTGTTAAGATAACATTCGAAAGCTCGGAAACTATTAATGAATAATATTAAATTATTTTAAAATTACGTCCTTCATTACTGAAGAAATTAATTCTCAACAATTCATTTCTTATTTACAAAGTTAAAAGCTTGTGGAGTTTAATTATAATTTATAACACAGATTATTAAAATGCATACGTTATATCTCCACTTAATTGCTAGTAAACTGGTAAATATAAATTTCCCTACTATTTTAACCTAAGAACTTATTTTAATTATGTAAATCTTTTCTAAAGATTTTATATATTATTGCCTGATCTCATGTATTACTTGATAAGGTATGATAAATATGACTATAAACCTCTAAAATTATGATTATATGTCATAAATACGAAACTAGGGATTAATTTCGGACTTTGACAGATGTCCGTCAAAATTTTTGTCAAGATTCAAGAATTCTAAAGTAAATTCTGATTCATTGTAATTTTGTTTCCATACCTTTTTTGCATACCACATAGCCTCTTTAAAGTTAAGTTTTTCATCTCCATCTGTATCAGATTTCAGAATCATTTCATTAACATAAGCAATACTTTCTAATTGATTATTCCTAGATCTAGGCAAGTTAATTAAACTCATGTTATAATACTGGAAACCCACATTGACTCCTACATTCAAATTAACAACAGCCTGAATTAGTTTTTTCCCCGGAAAATCAAATACGGATATGCCTGTGCTTCTTTTATTAGAATTTTCTTGTAAATATTTTAAAACAATTCCATTGACACCACTTGCAAGATCTTTTGGTTGAACCACAAAAATCATGTTTATCAAAGTTAACCAAAAAGGTTTAGTAACTACAGCGAATGTTGTGCTAGCGAAATTCACGTGAAAGGCACGTTTGCTATCAGATTCTGCTTTTATAAGGCAACATTTAAACTCTTGGAATTTATCCGCTGGATTTTTAATTTGATACAAATCCTGAATATTTAGTAAAGGCTTTGACCAATTGAATCCTTCTTCACCTCTGTTACCCTCGAACTCTCGGAAAAGCACAATCTTACCTCGAACTTCCCACAACACCGGAATTTCTTTACGATCTTTACCAGTATTAAAAAAATACCTTTGATACTGTGCTCGGTAATTATCAAATATTTCTAAAAAAATTTCGTGAGGAACATTACTTTCTTCTTTAACTCGCATGATTATGGTCTCGCTTGGGAAATGGTCCAGAAATTGTTTTACATCATTTAGAACCTCATCAAAGCTTACGAAAAGTGGAACAAAGCCATGATAAATGTGAAAAGTGTGTTCACGTGTCACTTTACATCGAATATCAAGAAATCTGATACCCGAAGTCAGTTGTGTGTATAACGACATTCCTTGAGTTGTAGTTTGATATACTTAAATAAAATTTAATTCATTTAGAAAACTAGAATTCAATTTTTTCTAACCTATTTCATATCAAAAAAAAACTTACATATTATTTTTGCCATTGTATCATGGGTCCCAGGAATAGAAATTTCAGATAACAGCGTTTCATTGTCAATTGATTTCATCCAGTTAGATAATTTTGGAATGTTAGGGGATGGATTTGCTGCATTAGACATGTCGTACCTTTTGAAATTGATAATGCAGTGTACAAAATCATTTTTGACCCCCTGTGGAGAACTTCTACATCCATCTTCACATCCGCACCCAAGAAAATTGCATCCACCGTAACCGCAGTATGGTGTTCCAAATGAACAGTCTTTACAAACCGATAGAAGTGGTAGTAATGGTTTGGGAGTGGGCAAAGGCCAACAACAGTCAGATCTAACAGATATTACGCTCAGTAGCAGTAACAATATTAGTCGGAATGGGGCCAAGTTAGATTTTAAGATTTATTAGAAAAACAAATGAACATTACCAGTGAGGTGTAGCTCTCCAATTGTGGATTTCTTGCAAGAGACAAAGGTATTTATGGCAGTTTACTAGACTGCTAACAAGTTAGTTTGACAAGCTTATCATGAAACATTTTGATTCATTCAAGTGAAACATTTCTCTTTATTAAAGGGTGAAACCCTTTTATAAGATTGTCTTATCCGTCCGTCTGTCCGTCCGTCCGTCTGTCCGTTGGTGCTCTCGAACGGGTTGACGGATCCTCATGAAACTTAAACATAACCTCTATAGAAGATATGGCTGGCTATGTTTTGGACCCTGTAGATCAAGGGGGCATAGGGGATGTCAGGAGGGTCAAAAGGTCAAAATCGAGTAAAGTATCGATTCTGATCGGTTTTCGTATGGGGAGTCCGATTGTGACGTTCATTTTGACCTCCGATTATCCTGTGACCTTCATAAGGTCATAAGGAACGCAAGGGAGGTCAAATTTTTGTCATTTTCGTGTTGTTTCATTCTTTGGTTACATTCGTTGTAACGGTTTATTTGCAATGATGACGTCAATAAAATAAGTTAATGTAAGAACTGATCAACGTATGACAGTCGTTTGTCAAGTTTGTTTAAAAACCTTTACATTTATGCTATAATTAGTATAGAAACTTTGTCCGTACTGAATCAAACTGACTTGATTAATCAAATAAGACAAATCGTCATTTTTGATTATTATATTGATAAAACCGATAAAACAATACTTAAATAAAATGTATCTGACATTGAAATTTTGTTTCTAAGACTTTTAATTTGTGATATGTTAATAGATCTCAAACGTTCGCTTGCTTCTAATCCGGTTTATTGCAAGTTGCAAGTGTTCGAATACTGGGTTCGATAAAACAATACTTAAATAAAAATGCATTTGTTCTTGGTTTATAAATATGAAGACGTTGATCAAAGCAATATATATACCTAAATGTGTACAATTCTGCGACAAATTAGCCAATTTGCAATAATCGTTTCAACTTGTACACAACAACAACAACTTGTTTGCACAAAAATATATTACAGCAGTAATATAATACACAAGTCAATATGATACTAATTAATTGTTATATTTTTGCAAATTCCGCTGTAGACATTGTTACCCAACATTTCACACTTTGTTCCCGAATAACAGGGTGCAGTCCAATCATCAAGATTTACATGAGATGTATCTTTGTAACTTGTGCATGGGTTATGTTCCATAATGGCACACATGTTCTGATCTGCATCCCAAATTGCATCCGGTTTGTTTTTACATTTGTAATAACCTTTGTCGCCAATTAATCCTTCTCGAGCATCACAACCCGGAGAAAAAACGATGTCATCTGAGTCAGTACATCGTGCCCCATGATCTATATGAAATCACAACAAAGTAATACATGTCGCCCTATTCCACAATTGTTTTTATAATGATTTACCAAGGAAACAGGTTCTAAAGAAATGTCCAATATGTGATCCCGGTAGACATTGACAAGTACCTCTTGTAAGCGAATCTATACCACTGTCACACCAAGCTTGATCCGTATTACAAGGAACATCATTGGGTCCTGGGACAATAGCACATCGAGCTCCAAGTTTGGTGTAACATTTGTAATTCTGATTGTTCCATCCCTCCTGAATTGGATGAGCGCAACGGCAGCTACCAAACACACATTCGAGTCCGTCTATTGGGTTGCATCTCTGTGATTCTATCGAGTTATCGCAAGCCGCTCCATGACTCTTTGCCCAATGCCCATCAGCAGTTGGAGAATTTGGGATAATACATTTGCATTTTCTTGTAGTTGGATGACAGAAAGATGGTCCTGTGCATTCGAAGTTCGCGTTATCAGTGTTGTTACAGTTGAATCCAATCTTGACAACGCATCGAGATATTTCTTCGTCATATTCCATTTCGTTTGGTTTAAGACATTCACACCGCCTATTACTGTTGCAAATCAAATCTGCGTAGGGATTGCAAAGAAAATTTGGATCCTCGTCGTCGCATTGTTCTCCATATTCTGCACCAACTGCAAGTCCAAATGTGAGAACACCAAGAATGAACATGGAATTAAGTGTTCATTGTTTAATTCAGAGAAGAGTACTTGTTAGGGGGATACGTGAAATGGAATTAAAAACGAATATCAGGAGAATGTTGATTTATATTGGTACCGATTTGAAGGTGAATTTTCATAAAACAGGTGATAAGCTTATATGATACGGCCAATGTTTGATATGAAATGCTGTATTGAACTTGATTTAGAGGATATTATAAATATTGCATTTGTCAAATTAACAAAAAAACTAATTATAAATAAAATCATACGTTCACAGCTATAATAATAACAATAATAATTTTTATTAAAGCTGACTCTTTCTGGTCATGCTGCTAAACATCCAAAATCATCATTTTGAGAAAAAAACTTTTAATTTCAGATGTGTAAAGGAACAAATTAGGGACTGAATTTAAAGTGAGGATAGATTTACAATATTTAATAAAAAGAAAGTTAGGCAACATATTTCATAGATATTTATCTATACAAAAAAAACTAGTAATAATCGTCTGACATCTCTTTTCCTTTTTTAATGTTTTGTCATTATTATGGACATAAAATATAATGTTAAATGATTAAATCATTATATTTAATTTGACTTTTAAGTTTGTCATGTATTTCCTATTTGGTGGGGGTGGGGCATGATAATCTTTGTAATTGGTACGCATCTAAGATTAGCTTTATAACTCCTTTAATAAAATAAATATACCAAGTATAGCCCAGAAGTATATACATAACATTTTTTGTGTTTATGTAAAGAAAGAAACTTGGAACATAAACTCTAGAAGCACAGAGTACGGATAAGTTCGATAATATGTATCGTAGGTCAAAAGGTCATCATAGCAACGGGAGATGTCGATAGATCAAATTTCAAATAAAGAGACAAACTGTTGTGTTTTTCAACGGGGGTTTCGATTGTGACATTCAGTTTTCCCTTAGGAGTAATTAAAATGACTTCTTTATAATCTACTTTCAGAAAGTCAAAGGTCAATTAAGGTCAAAATAGAGTTTGATGTCAAATCGCACTGCCCAAAGGGGAGTTAGATTTCGACATTTATTTTGATCTTAGATGACCCTATGCTGTGTGGTCATCAGAGATCAATTGCGGCAACGGCGTATTGTTCATTTTTTAAATAAAAATATGGAATTCTGTTTTCAAATGGATGAACTATAAACGTCGTAAGCTTTCAGCCTTAACTATAGTTACCTATACCTATGCGTTTAATCTGTTTATTAAATAACTCATTGTAGTATCTTTAACACTTTATAACTGATCCTTTAACAACAAAGATTAAACTAGGCTGAAAATTTCAACTTAAGAAGGCACTTATTGTTGACTAATTCAAGATATTGAATTGTGTGATATCAAAAATTGACAAATTCTTTTTTTAGGCTATTTTAGTGGTTTATGGAAGTTGCAAAATAATGAAACGGGAGGGAACATTAGAGGCTTTTAGTACTTAATTGCATAAAATATTGCTTTCAAAAGTAGTACTTTTGGTTGGGGGGAGAAAAATTAAATGATTGGGCCGGTGAGACATGTATGAAGGCTCCCTTGTAATTAGGAAGATCACATCATCTGTTTCCACGATTTTAGCATAATAGAATTTTTTCATTATATGGTTGATCTACATCTGAAATACATTATTCATCATCATATCAATTAATCATATAAATTTGTTATTCATTTACAAGTAACATCTCTTTACGAATGGAAATAATTGTAGCTCTAAGGTCAAGCCCGAGCGAGGGCATATGTAATCGTGATCGTCTGTTCGTCTGAAATAGGATAACTCAAGAACGCGATAAGTTATCCTTATCAAACTTTGTACACTGATTAAACATGTCAAAGAACAGAACGACTTCTTTGATGAGCATAATTGGTCAAGTGGTTCTCTGTAGGGGTGACCCAACAGCGTTTTTACAGCATTTATTAAGCGTTTAAAAATTAATCAATTTTGATGTAATTTGGCATTAAATAATGCATGACTAGTAGTTTAAATTTAATATAACCAATTTATTAATCAAATCAATGTAAAAAGGCACGATCAATGAAAAAGGACATGGAAAATATAAATAATTTAATACAAATGTAATACTCCTGTATCATATGCAAATGTGTGTGTGTACGCATGTATGTAACATGCGTATTGTATGGAGATGGATAATAAAAGAAGGGAGATGAGTAGTCGGAGGGACACTCATCTCCCGACTTTTGAACTAATAACAACAAGACCATAATAAAAGACCTTTTCCTCTAAACATACTTTGTCTCATTATTTCTCATATAATCGTACCTTATTCCCTTACCAAACGATCCCATAAACCAACAGGTTTATTACAGTGGTGGAGATGCCGCGGTCTTTATTATTGGTAAGGGTTCATCATAAACTCGTTCTACTAATTATTCAACCTTTCTATAAATAAACTTTCTATTTTTAAAATAAAACTATTCTCTATTTATTCCTATATTTTAAATGTCTCAAAATGTCCTTTCCGATTAGCGTATGCTAAATTCTGACCGTCCGTATGGGATTTCATGTATATGAAATTAGGTCTGCCGTATGGCTTCCTTTTAAGATAATTTATGCTTACAATCATGTATATGATTTTATCTTTGCAAGTTGTATAACGAAAATCTAGCTCCTACAAATTTGCTTTTTAAATTATCATGTATGTGATAATTTACAAATAGATTCTTGTATGAGAATTTTAGGAATGTATTTAAAATCCAATCTCAATCTACCCCTAATAAGTTTCGTATGAAACGGAAAGATATCTGTATAGAAATCTCATGCACTTCTTGTATAAGAAACCAGGAATTCAGTATTGAAATCTCAGCTTTCCCATTCTCGTATGAGAATCCGTTTCAATTATATTCTTGTATTAGAATATTCTCAAATCTACTGAAAATCCCTTCATCAATGGTTGGCTGTTACAATCCAAATTCCATTCTTTCTTTAATTTTCAAAACTATTCGTTATGGAGTTTCAAGATTGCCTACATTTTCCGACAAATTCAACAACAACAAAGAAATGGTTTTCGACAACCCGTAATGCATTTGAAATTCTAACTATTGTTCATCGTTTTTCTGGAGGACACCCATTTCTGTTTTTGCCACTTTCAACAACCCTTGGATCTCAGCTTACCCAAGTCTAAAGCTGCTCCATTAAATGTAATGATTCCACTTCTACACACTCATGTTTCTAATCCAACTTTATAAAACAACTTCAAAAATGTGTGTTGCTATTTCTGTACAAACGTTTTTAATTCTTAGTTTCGTTATCTGTATTTTATATCTCATTTACGACATCGTTTTTGAGATTGAGCAAATCTGGAAAATTAAGGATCATCCAGTTTATCAGAAAGTCAATCCACAACTTCGTGAGGCAATGGAATCAATACTTCCAATAGAATAATGTAATCTAAATGATGGACAGTTCTCCTTTGCGATATTTTTTCAACCAATCTCAGCATCAATAAAATATGGCTAATTCCGAAGGTAATGAAGATGAGATATTATCAGACGATGACCAAGAAGCTGATGAAACTCCTCCAGCTAATCCGCCACCTCCAGAAGTACGACCCATTCGTACAGCAGTAATTCCTACAAAATTCGACGGGACTCTTGAAGCTGATCCCCAAATCTTTCTACAAAGTTTTGAGAGAGCCAGTGCAGCTAATAAATGGATGGAGGCTATTAAACTAGTTCAATTTCCTAACTTTCTAACCAACAATGCTCTTGCTTGGTATTCAAGCAGAACCAATGAAAGGAACAGATTAAATTCTGGTCCTTGGACTTGGGCAGCTCTCACTGAGCAATTTTTGTCTTCAAATGGCCCGATCACTTGTCGTAGAGAAGCTGCAGAATATCGACTTTTGTCAATTAAACAAAAGCCAGGACAATTAGCTAGCGAGTTTCTCATTTCTGTAGATAATTTATGTAATCAAGTTTCTCTTGATTTACCAGATGATCGTCGCATCAAATACGTAATGCGTGGCCTGAATAAAGACACGTTGAAACTTGTTTATATGCAAAATCCCAAAACAATGAAAACATTATTTGAATTACTTGCTAAAGATGATGAAATAACACTATTAAATCCCAAAGAAGAAACACAATTATTAACATTTCATGCCACAGAATTATCCTCTTGCAAAGACAAGGTACCCACAGATAAAGATTACTTTTCTGAACTTGTTAAACGTATCTCACAATTAGAGTTACAAATGAAAATGAATCAGAAAAAGTCTCATTCCCCCAGTCCGAGAGTTCATTTTGAAGATTCCTCTTATCCAAGAGAAAATCTACCAGATGCACATTATTCAAGCCGTGACTCATCACCGGAACGTTGTCAAGCAACACAACCACAACAGAGAAGCCAATATAGATTCTTACAAGATACAGGTGGCCCAAATCGTTCACCTACAGGACATGAATCATATCCCCCTCAAGATAATAAAGATCGATCCGGTCCACCAGACAACAGAACCCGAGTCAGAAAAGATGACCAATACACATGCAACATTTGTGGCTGTCGAGGGTTTACTTCCCGGTATTGTGATCATCGTTATGCTCCTTACTCTCGTCCTCCCACTCCAAGTGGACATGCAGATGCATTCCCCTAAAAATCTTTTAATTCCTCCTGGAGAGTATGCTCTCATAACCACTCTCCTGGATTACCCCATAAATACATAATGCTATACCATACTATTTACTTACTTCAGTTTGGATTAACATTATCTTCGACCGTTAGGTCTATGTTATCCAACTATTACAAATCTACATTGAAAATTATAGAAATTTAGAATGTATCCTCCCCGGTTCAATGATCATAGGAACATTCATTCATTTCCAACTTAATGGCCCTACACAACTAACTGCCAAAAGTTCTGTAATATAATGTTAAGAATATAGCAAAAGTGTAGAACTCGAGGGGAGTCGAACCAACCACTTCTCGCTAACGCGACGAGCGTGC
>JAQFZB010000875.1:0-10279 GCA_034695165.1 Desoria trispinata | reverse complement strand
TGATTAAATAAATAAGGAAATATGTATTGCTTATGTTTTTACTTTGGTCGGGCTCCAGTCAGTTGCACGCAGGTTTTATATATAATACGTTAAAGACAAGATTCTCTGTATTTAATAAATTAACTACTTTTTTGGAAATTGTTAAATTAAATTAAATTAAATTAATTAAATTAAATGGAAATTAGTTTGGAAATAGTTTCAAATTTACTGAATAAATACTGAATTTTGTATTGTTCATTGAAGTTGCATTAGTTTTTACATGTTTAAGCAGTTATTAAACATTTAAGTATCTTTGCAAGCTTTCTAGTACTAAAAGCAATGTTCATCAAACAATCATTAAAAATTTGAAAACAAAATTGTATATATTAGATAAGTTCACCAATTCTGTTATGTTGAGCACCATATAGAACTTATTTAGAGGCCTATAGAAGTGTTCATTTTATTTATTGCACATCAAAAACAAGAGATTTCTGAAACTACTTCATTTCACTGTCTAGTTATAATTTGCATTGTATAAGTCATTAACCATAACTCGTCAAAAAAGTAAAAAAAAATATGATTATCAAAGATGACAAGATGTGACAAATCGCATTCGGACGAAACGATTTTTAGTGCTGTAACAAATCATTAATGCTAAAAAAGGTAATGCTCATAAAATAGTTTTATTTTCAAATGTCTACTAAACAATGATAAATTTAATTAATTTCTTGTTTTTTAATTCATTATTGAAGGAGTTCAGGGGGCCAATAACATTCGTAGGCACATTTAAAAATGTTTTCATGTATGTGCGGCCAATCCAATTTCAGACATCCAACTATACAAAAAGACAGAATATAACTAATACTCTCATCAGTCCTTAATTAGTCTCAATTTTGTGTATCTTAGGTCAAGAATTCCTTACCATTTCCAAGTAGGAGATCAACAAGTCGGCATTCCTGTTTTTGCAAACTTTATTTTCCGTAAAAGGGATTTTAGATAAATGTTCATACCTGAATTATGGAATTGACAGTACATTTTCCAAAGCGATTTGCCCAATCTCGATAATCTCGATAGTACCATGTAAACAATTCCACAAGTTCAGATATATTGTTCCAAAAGTCCTTGTCAATTTTAGTATCTTCGCCGAAGAAAGTCGCCGTCATACCTTCAAAAAACATGACAAAATTTTCCAAATTGTTGTCCGTTTCAAAATGACTAACAGACAATTTTCCAAATAGGGGAAATTTCAATGTGAAATTTAGAGCTAATTTAAGATTCCTTAGTATGATTGAGTAATTATTTTCCCCAGTAAATTGGTGTAATCCTATTGTTGTATCTGTCTCATAGTCACCAAGTATACTCAAAAAAGGCGCAGTTAAATTCCATTGCAGGGAAAACTCATTAGATGACAAAGAATAGTCGGAATTTTGTTCAATGTTTGCTAGACCATAGATTCTTGTAGCACTATAAAAAATTGTATAATGTGCAAGTGTAAGCTGCACATACTTAGGACAGATTTTTACAAATTAAGATAAAAAAAATACGTACTTAGATGCAAAATCCAGCCACAAAGCATAGATCTCGTCACCAATGGGTATTTTGAACTTCATATGAAATGGATTCAAAGTTATGAATTCTTCTTTTGAAATTGATGGAATCTTCTTAGGAACTGGAACGTGCATCTTCTCACCGTCCTTCTTTAGGCTGATAACAACATTTTTCAAAAAGTCAAATCCGTTTGCTCCCCTTAAATCTAAATAAAAGTTATTCAACCCTTTAAAATGATTGTAATACAAATAATGGTCAAGCTTACCATTATAATTAAAGCTTTCATATGCACCATTTCCATGGGACCAGACAATAGCAAAGACAAATACACTAATGAATTTTAGGTCCATCATGAAAAATTCTAATAACGCACTGATAATGTGCTCCAAGAGACGACGGCTTTATAAATGAACTTTTATCAACCATTTCAAAATTAAACATGTTAAATTTAATTGATTTTCTGTAAGTTTCAATATGTACAAGGAAAGTGTCCATATATTTTTTTTCTACAACAAACTGACAATGGTTTGATTGGATAAGTGTTTTCCCAGCATATCAATATTTGAATGTTTTCCTCATCAAATTTGTAAAATTCAATATAAAGTCGCATTGACTAATACACTTGCGTCATGCTCTTCAAAACTACAGTTACAAATCATTTAAATTTCTACAAATCATCGAAAAAAGTAAACGTCTCGAAAGAAGACATTTGGTAGAAGATAAAAAAATAATGAGTTTCAAAGCACACCATAAATGAATTTTTCTCCTTTCCTATATTTCTTCCTTTCTCCTTGAGTTTATTCGTTTCTGAATCATGAAATATGTAAAAATGACCAGGAAGTTGACACATCAATTCGAAGGAGCAAACGACAAGATCCTGAAGTACGTACAAATGAACAGCAAGCAAATACAAAATCCAGAAAGAATATTACAAAAGAACCGGACAAAAAATCCATTGAGAGAGACCGTAGAAACACATGAAAAAAGTATCCGCTTTGCTCCACGTTTCATTTGTTCATGTTGCGTTGGATTATGACACGAGCAATTAACAGTTGTTACTACTAGAGATATTGTCTCGTGTAAATCTTCATTTAACGCACAACTGTGTTTTTGAAACAGTTCACAGACAGCATATTTGTCAACAGAAAACTAATAACATGGCCATCAAACTCATCATTGCAGCAAATACATGTGCATAATATATTGTTAGATACATTTTGAAAGAAGAATGTTGTGTTTGCAGGCTACTCCAAGCTGTAACACAGGATGTAGGGAACGGCAGTATAGTCTAGTGGTAGACGCCACTGCCTGTCTAGCCAAGCCGGGTCCAAATGGGGCTACTGGGTACAAGTCCCAGTATCTGCAAGGAGTATTCTTCATAATGGGGTTAAATCTCCTCCGCCAACTTACGATCCCGTTCTCCAGTTCCTGCTGTATCAGGAAGAAATAGTGAAAAGATAAAGTACTTCCGTAAGGGGGAAAGCTACATGGGACGGGTTATTTACCCAACTTTATCTTGACACAGGATCTCAACATTGAAAACATTGCTCCACGGGAACATTAGTAACTTTGTTATGAATAGACTGCACCTCCTAAAAGGACCGTTACCTCTATTTCAGAGTTTCCTAAGTGGGGGAGCTCTGGTTGAAAAAAGCCATGTATATACTGCAGTTGTACTGACAAGGAGTACTTTTCAAGTGATAGTCGAAAATCAAAAAATGTGCTATTCCACGTTGTAGCCAAAAATTGCCCAATTTAATCAATTAAAGAAGAATTTTGGCCCTCCATTATTGAGGCGGGGTTGATTTTTAGACATAACTAAATTCACTTTGGTCTGTCACTTATAGATGATCTACAATGTGGAATGGCTCATTTTTCGATTTTTTACTAGCACTTGAAAAGAACTCCTTGTGAGCTATTTCGTAGGTTTTTCCAGAAAATTCCGTCTACCATGAATTACCAGACCAGGGGCTTTCCGATACTCCATCTTGCCGTTTACTGTCCTCGCGAGAACAACCCGCTGGTTTCTTTGTTGATGGGACGTCCGCACTTCCGAGCGCGCGCGCGATGGCGTCATTTGCTCCTGCGTGACGAGAGTGGCGGCTTTTTGATAGCTTGCAGGCTAATTCGTGGAGGCTCATTTTATTAACCTCCGCTTCACAGGGGGCAAATTGGTAGTTCTCGTGGATGCTCATTTTCGATAATTACCTTCCATTGGCGGTAGTTAATTTTTTAAGCCGCTGATTCAATTTCCATTTGGTGAATTAGTTGAAAATCATCTGTGCGGAAAATTTAAACTTTTTGAACTAGAAGAGATTATGCGACAAACGGGCCAATTTGAATTCTGCAAAGCTTTGAATAATATGTCCGATGAAGTGATGGACGCACAAGACTCAAATAATCGAATAATCAAATTCTACATGTAACAAAGCCACAGCAAAGAAATGTTAGCCTCATCGCCTTGTGGCTTTGGTCACCCGTCAGGCTATTCCTTTAGTGCATATCGTTCGTCCGTTTCTGGGGGTATAACATTTAATTAATAAATTCACGTTCCAACACTTTACTACATCCGTTTCAATGGTTTATTATGATAATAAAAAATATACTATCATAGATGAATTTCAAATTGTGCCAAAACTTTTTCTCAATTTTATGGTTCATTATGTGTACTAGTACCGACAGAGTCCCTTTGTGTTCACATGAATTTTATTAAATTGATCAAAGTTAAAATTTATCAAACCAAAATACATCTAAGATGTCAAACAATGTTCAAGATCTGATGGCCTATGGATATGGAAGTGGTGCTGCTTTCACGTTGTAAGATCCGGTAGTTCTAACAAAATTCATTGGTTTACTTATAAATAAAAAATTTAAAAAATATTATAATATATCTTACGTCATTCCGTATCCAACTTGGACGGGGTTGGCACAAGCCGGGAACGAAGGATCCAAACAATTTAATCCTTTACATGAACACCCGACGCTTCTGGTTTCCATGGTCATTCTAAAGAACCGATGAGAGAAGCTATGGTGGCACATTAGACTGTTCGCTGTACCAAAAGTAATTTATGTAAGACACGTAATAACTAAATTTCATAAAGTTACCAGCAGATGTTAAAAATTTGAATAAGTCAAAGTCAATCTCCACTTTTGGGCATCCTGGTTGGAGTAGTCCTCCATTAATATACAGATTGGTGGTACCAGTTGCGTTAAGCACTCCCATCATTCCACCATTAGTATGTATTACTTGCACAATAGCAGCCGCGTTAGGGTCACTTAAAACCGGATTACCAAATTCGTATCCTGGCTTAGCCGCGTCAAGAGCAGTCAACAACTGAATCTTCACCCCACACTTTTTTGTGAACTCGACTCCAATGTACCCAACTGTATTAAATTCATAAAAAATATTATTGTATACTGACATTTTTTTGCTTTTACATCTAACATGTAGTAAAATGTAACTGTATATTAACGATTACATTGAACAAATTGTTATATAATATTTCCACTTACTCAATTGGCCACCTAAAGAATGTCCTACTAAATGTATATCACCAATTTGCTTTTCTTTTTTAAGAGAACATAAAAAATCTGCAATTGGAGATCCAAGAATCGTTTTTGTGCTACTCACAACGTCTCCATATACATCCACCAATTTTGCGTCCAACGGACTACCATGGCCATTTAACTTACTCCAATCGATGATAATTAGATTCTGGTCGATGGTCTTTTTTCCGCCACTGAATTTATCAAAGAAGGCTAAACATAATGAAAAAAAATCATTTAAAATAAATCATCAAAAAGTCTATTTTCAGTTACAAAATTCATTGAAACATTTTGTTGAATATAGTTTCTCATAATTGTTTACCATTCTTCGTCTCTTCTGACATTTCTGTTGACACGTTAGAAGTAAAACCGTCGATAAGGACCACTATAGGTTGGGCGTTCTTAATGTGGCTCCAGGAATTTTTGTCCTTTGGATCCACAGTAGTCGATTGTTCACGCTCTCTAAAAAATATTTGTGTTTAAACGTGAAAACCAATATCCAATAAACTTACCTAAATCGTTAGGTAAGTTTATTGGATATCTCAGTAGTTAGTAGATATCTCAGATCGTTGGGATCTTTAGAAACCATGCCCCCAATTATTTGGAACATTTGAAACACCGCAAAGATAAAGAAGAGGAACTGCATCGTGCCCAAAAATATTCGGATTTGAATACCACTTAATGATTCTGGGAACCTCTTTATATGAGAAATATTAAAAATTTAATGACTCCTTGTATGCATTGTTTTGACAGAAAAGGGTAATGAATTCACGGACATCAAAACAGCTTTATATGACGAAGGTCAATTTATATATAAACTCCATTATTTTTCATTCCGAATTTTAAAACTGATTTAGAAAACTTAAGCATTGAAAACTTAAGATTAAGCATTGTATTTTTTGAATCATTAACTTTTTTCATTAATGGTAAATTACATTGTTGTAAACGTACAATTGTCAGAAAACCTTGATTGTTAGTAAATGGATGAAATTAACGAATCATTTATTTATTAGTGGCTACATTGTTTGCACGTATTAGCTTTTAGCTTATTAAAGAATGTATTCATTCTTTATGTGTTAGTGGTCTTTAATGACGCACAATTATTCATTAAAGCAAATTGACCAATAAAGCGGATGTATATAGCTATTAGGTAATAGACAGGAACAAAATATCAATTTCATGCTTAGACTTTACGCATAATATGAATAGTTTATATACTGCTTCACATTTCATGTGATATTCGTTAATTACAGTGACTTTCAAAAATTGACGAACATAAAATATGACTTCTTTGATAATGACATTTTCTTAACCTCGAAATTAAATTTTAATAAAAATTTTCTATGGATGTCAATGAACTCCAAATCTGAAAATATTCACGGAATATCCCCACTAACGATAATTACAAAACGTACTATATACTGATTTCTTAATGTGAAGTAATGTTTGCACTAAAAATATAAAAAAAAAATCCTATCCCCAAAATCTCAAACCTTGCCACAATTAAAGATGTCAGGCCGATTTCAATTACTGTGGTGGTGTTAGTTTGTCATGTCTTGCGACGTGACGCGTCGTTTAAGCTAATTTCATCAGCTTAAGTCATGAAATTTAACAATTTAAAAACTTTGGCGATGAAGTAATTGTCTGTAGTGTATGCATACCAAATTTCATCAAAATCGGACAAAAAATTAAGGTGCTGTAAATTTTTGAAATTCGCCCCCAAAATTTCAGAATTGTGTGTGGAGTTTGGAGTGAAAAAGAAAATTTTCTCTTCCGTCACTGCTCGAATTCTCTGCTGCAGGAGAGCGATTCCCCCAACCTTTGCCCTCATATATAAAATCGGGATATGAGTCTTTGAAATTTAAATTTTTCTACTTTTATCTATAACTCATACGATAAGAACACGCATGGGGGTTGACCTCACATTTCTGTGGTACCCATGGGAATTTCCAAGAGCAGTAAATAACGGGGGAGGGGAATGAAGATTCTGATTTCGTAATTGAGCTGCTAATGGATATTTTAAATTCCACCCGCATCACCCAATATGAAAATGAACCTTCCATTGGAATGGTGACAAGACCTACTGGGACTGAACTACCTAAGGACCAAACATGGATCAATTACGATCAATTACGACGTGGATATTTTTACATGGGATTCGTCATCTTCACCAGGGCTCAATACGATTACATGATGCTGGTTAAGCCATTTGATTTCTATACTTGGATATTGCTGTTTCCCACAATCATCATTTTTTCAATCATTCTTTCATTCTTCCGATAAATCTGAAAAGCTCAAAATGGAAAACATTGTTTTGGAGCATTGGTTAGGTTTTTTACAACTCCGAATTAGAAATATCTTCAAGAATTTCCAAAAAATCCATAAACAATCCTCTATATTTATCTTCTATATAAGCATTATAATACTTTATATTGGCTACAAATGGATGATATTCTCCTATTTAAAGCGTGGCGAACAGCGACTATCAATACCCAAAACACTAGATGCTCTAGTGCAAAGTCCTTTTAAAATGATAACTTTACAAAATCTATTATTATTATCATATTATAATCTTTTACTTTATTAATCTATCTATCACGGAACTCAAAATCGGAAGATACCAGGTAGACTGCTAAGACTGAGGCTTCGAATTAATCAATTGAATTTGAATTCCATGCGTTAAATTCTATTTCAATAAATGAGGGACGAATTCTTCCATCTTTTAAATTCCCCTGATGGATCCCCATTTGGGATTCTGGATTTCCAAGTAAATCTTCAATCCTGGTCAACGTGGATGTTGATATTTACCGACTACTACGTATACAACGATGGAGATGATAGCATTCAGCAACTCTCCGTTAGAAAACCTTGGATTATCGGAAGAAACTTTTTCGAGTTGATATTTATTGATAAGATATCTAGGATTTATGAATCAGGGATTATTGAGTTTGAATTAAAAAATAGGCATTACAATTTTATTTCCCTGGTTTATCAGAATATGGTGAGGAAGAACAAGGAGCTTGAGTCATGAAGATTAAGAATTTTTATGCTTTCTTGGCACTATGTAATGGTAAAAGGTGTGAAGATGAAGTGGAAATTCCCATTGCTTTTAAGGGGTTGGTGGCTTTGATTATTAGTTGTGTAGGTTTATTAACCGTTGCAAATGCTATTTTTTAAAATAGATATATTGATAAAGTAGATTATACAGTAAAGTATATTAAGTATAGTAGTTAGATAGTTAGATAGGAAGTAGATAGTAAAGTTTTCCGTTACTCTTCAAATTTTATCCAAATTGTCGAAATATTCAAACAATCAACTAATTATAGACGTAGTGTTAGATATTCTGGCAACTTGGATATTGTTAAACATAATACCAAATTATACGAAAATTCTATGCAATATCACAGTGTTAAGTTATGGAATACTATGCATTCTAGTCTGAAAAATTGTATGAATTATTCCTCAGGTGAAATGCTTATTTTGATTATTAAATGGATTTTAAATCAACGAAAAGAAAATTAAAGAAAATTAAATGACTTAATTACCAATTAAATATAAATATCCAATTAATAATTAGTATTAGATACATATAGTTCTATATTTACGTATTTTAATTAGACGATAGTGTTACTTATGGGAGACCAGTCGAAATTTTTTGTACTGAATTAAGAAATAACACTGAAATAAAGGCTATCTATCTATCTATTTAAACGTACACTTCAGCTAGTATAGATACAGCTGCCGAGTAAGGTAAATCATATGTAAATATTGATTGAATTTGGGGAGCGGTTAGGTTAGGTCATCGATCAATGGATCCATGAATCTGGATGAACATGCATGTCCACCGTTATGTAATCATCACAACATTATATATATATATATATATATATATATGCCACTATGCCTCTGATGTAAGATGACGTAGGTTTTGTTAATTAGGTCACTGGTGCAATTTGGAACGAAGAGAACAACAGTGATAATGCTATCCTACATAATTCTTTTTAAAATATGTTGCACTCAAGGGAAGCAAACAAAGATAGTAGCAACGCCATACATTAGATTTTAAAGAATACAGTTCAAAATAAACTAATTAAATTACGCTTTTAAAGAACATTGAGACCCTATAAGGATGCCTAATGCACAATTTAAGATTATAATTGTACAAACAGCTTAGCAAAAAAGATTTTTTCTGTCTCAGCATTTTATTTTACTACTTGCAATTTCAAAGCATCACTAAAGAATTCATCGGGATAGCTAACCAGCAGCGTAACTAGATAATCACTGAGAACAGCAAAACAGTTTAAGATAGTATTCCTCTCTACACAAAGAATTAATCCAAATTGAACTCCTAAGGGTCGCAAAAATTTCAATTTCTTTCGAAGTAATCTGTTATTTGTTTTGAATTTGATAGCATCCAATAATACACTGAAATTATGATAGACAGAAGCTGCATATTGAATTGCTATGCCTAATATGAGGATTATGAAATTTCAGCAGAAAAGAACGAATTGCATTGAACTGGATATTGCGACGAAATTCCGGAATCTTATCACCGCAATTCCATTCATGAGAACCTGGAACCCAGGAATCACAAATGCAGCTGCTGGTTTAAGTATCCATAGGTTGCATTTATTCATGTATCGGATTGTCAATTCTAGCTTCAGGTATTCTTTAAATCGATCCATGGTTGGGATGAATTTGGAATTTCTGAAAAATAAGCAATTTTAAATTACATATAAATTAATCGTATTTAGTTTACATTGATTATAAATTCACCTAAAATGTTCCAGCCAGAAAGAAGTGCTGAGGATTGTAGAGGCACAAAAAATTAAGTTAAATTAAAAGTTAAGTCGAGGCATTGGAAGGGTGATTGGGATGCATGCTAAATCTCCCAAAACTATCGTACTGGGTTCGGATCCTCGGATACGGCATGGAAAATGATGGTTTTATGGCGAGGTTTTTTTAAATTTCGGGAGTTTTCTGGGCACGTTACCGGGCAAAAATAAGTCCTGGGCCAAATGGGTAACAACCAAAATCTCCCAAAATAAGGTAAAGAAATAAATGGAAGAACTCAAAATGTCTGGTGGGCTTAATTGCACTATGACCTGAGGTTAAACTATGGATTTTATGTTTTTAGCCCGACCAAAGGGCTTATGTAATTGTCAATTCTGTCCGTCCGTCTGTCTGTAAACACGATAACTCAAGA
>JAQFZB010000874.1:0-10290 GCA_034695165.1 Desoria trispinata | reverse complement strand
AGAGAGAAGAGTTGAAATTTTGAAATTGAGACGAGACTTGCCATACAGCCACTGATTTCCCCATTCGATCCTAGTACTTTATCATCATCGCTAAATAATAAAATAATATTCAATGATTCAATCTATATGTGTATAAAATACAGCCTCAATAAGTAATCTCTCGTTATCTCCGTTCTTTGGATTTTTTATTTTCACTTCATAAGGATATTGAGGGTAATATATATGGAATGTACTACAAGATTTCCAAACCTTTGTCTCTGGTCATGATTTTCAATATGGACCAAATTTAGAGGTCTGGTCAGTGGTCATCGTCCATGCCACGCGGCAAAGGAAATGTATTATTCAACCCATGATATTGTTGGAGGAAGGCTTTTCTCATATAATAAATAGATTCATTTTGTGAGTTGTGCATAAGTTTGATCGATTTTTTAATCGTTGTCCTTTTCCCTATCATCATCATCATAACATAAAAAAAGTATTCCAATTTATTCAATACTTTCATTTCCATTCATTCATATGGATTATTAAGATAGAGAGAGAGAGAGGGGGAGAACATGGTAAAATATACACGGAATGCATTTGTTTGTTGGTGACAGTGTCTGATTGATACGGATGCAGAGCAGACCACCATAACATAATACTATAATAAAAACCATGACCACTTATTAAATGAAAAACCTCTATTTTATTATCATTATTACTACAGCAGATAAAGGGAGGAGGATTCATTTACCACCAAAACTACTTTTTATTATTCGCATGCAGTTTGAGAATTCAAATTATATTCACTGTATACTTTCTTAAGAAAAAATAAACTTTTATCAAAGGAATAAGAGAAAAAAGAAATGTATATTATATTTAGACATGTATATAATGTCGGTATATCTATTATCTATAGAATTGAATGGCACAACATTTAATTTTAATACATGAACATTTGTTCATTTGTTGTAAAACTTGTAAATTTGCATGTTTTATTTCCCTTCTTTTGTATTTGGAGACTGTTGAATGAAAGTAGACTGCTGGATATTAATAGTGTAGTGGGGGATAATAATGTATGACATTGCTATGTCTTAGTCCCAGTAACAAATGACATTATCTTACATAAACTATAGTTTGGAATATGAGATTCAGAATGTATCAGAATAGTATTGAGGTGTAATATTACATTCTGCCACTTCCTATTCTTACAGCGTAAAAATGCTCTAGAATTGAATTAAAATTTGGATTATTTTTACATTTAGTTAATTGCTGGGTAATTAGTTAATTTAATTAACATTTCCCTCATAGGGTCGTCCAGGCGAGTGAGGGGAAGGGGAAAGGGGGAAATGTCAAGATCCTGTTTGATTAATAAAATACTCGAGTATTAGTATTATATATTAATTTATAAATTTGAGTAGCCAAGACACAGTATGTGTGCAATGTGATTCTTGTGGTGATACGTTGGACGTCTTCTTGGATCCTGTGACGTAACACAGTCTTGGAAAGATGATCCTTCATCGAATTCAAAGCTTGGAGAGCAGAGCTGAGCAGTTGTAGTAGTAGTGTATGAATAAATGAGATTAAGATTATTTCATAAGGTTTAAAAGTGCAAGAGTATTAGTTTTTTCGTTTTACTTGCAAAATCGTAAATTCTTTTTCCATGTAATTAACTGCGAGTGCTATGACATTCCTCTTGTTATAAAATGCAGAGAGACACTTTCCCACACAATTACTAAATGAGCAAACGGCACGTTTTATTGACTTGTCATCATCGAATCCACCACCACAACTGCCAACACCATCATTTGCCATAAGTATTACTATTACTACTTTAGCTAAATTCGATAACCATCATCATCATCTGTTCATTCACCTCGGATTTAAATTTTAAATCCTATATTTCTTCTAAATTTAAAATGGTCCATCTTCTAGTTCTGGACCATGGGGTAATGCAATGGCTCTTGGCCTAGTCAAAGTTCTAAAAAAATGCATCTTATCTCATCGCATATTAATACAAACAGCACATGACATGATCATCTTATCTAACTTAAGTTAAAATAGATGGGTTTGCTGCTGTTGCTGCTGCTGGTGTTTGGGAAATGGACAGCTAACAGGTGAAAGAATCAAGAAGGAGAAGAAGATCCCTGTTTATTTTCACTTCTTAAAAAGCTATTAATCTTTATGTCAGAAGGAGGAAAGTGAGCAAGGATTCTTCTATATGTTGCTCATAGATCCAAAGAGTATCTTTTTAGTATTATTCCTCTTTGCGGCTATTTATTTCTCACCCAGAGAACGTGTTTTGAGTGTTGTTTTAGATTCAAATTGTCATTTATCCCTGTCCTCACCCTCAACGCTTCAACGCCTCAACAACATATTACGTTGCATTATACAATTACACTCCCATGAATTATGCATCATTTAAAATTTCTTAGGATTAGTAGATAGGAAGGTAATCAATGAATCAATATCCTTGATATTTATATTGATGATATAAATCGTCGGCAAAACAACAATTACACAAGAGTCAAAAACAAAATTAAATTTCTCATTTGAATGTCTCAATGCAAGCTGAATTGTATATTATTGAAAATAGAAATGAGTAGGTAATCGTAATGAAGTCTCTGTGTGATACCGATACCTTTGATTATCATGAATTGAAAGCTAGCTCATTTTCCGGTTGGATTTGTTGACAGATGGAGAAATATTGGCAGTTTATCATCACCACTTTCTGCTCTTTGCTTATCTCTACTCAGACGACGACGAGTGCAATTCCCTGTCCCTGTAATAGTACTAGTAGTAATATTAATGAGTTCACTGATACGTAATCCTCAAATATTTACTCTACATGATAAGCCGCACATTCAAACATTTTCTCACTCATCGCACAATCATCTCATCTTCGTATTTCACTACGATACTATAAACTCATTCGCAAATTCACAACGATACAAAACCAGAAAACCACCCTTCTTCTTCTGAAATCTCTTCAACGAAAACGAATAATACCCCCACCCTCATATCCGGAACGCTAAAGGAAAATTAGTGGAACAAGTGCTACAAGTAATTTTCACTGGTTTGGTTTCCTGGATTGGGGTGCGGCTGCCCCTTTCTTAAATAGAAATATTATCTCATAAACTTAATTATGTGGCTCAAAAGTTATCATGAAGATGTTAATAGTACAGTCACCACTACTGCGAGACTTGTTTCTCAGTTTCGTACTCAAAGTGGTAATTTCCTCAACTCTGTATGTACGAGTATTAGGTACGATAGCATACTTTGGGGCTATATGTGATTGTATTCAGACTGAGACTACGATCAAGAAGAAATTGTGTTCATATAACTAATGAATATTTTGATATCTTTAAATTGCAGTTGGTGGTCAAGAATACGTCCAGTTGGATCTTTTTGACAGTCTGCATCTGCACAATAGTACACACCAAGGATTAAAACTTGGCAAGGGTGTCCATACCCTGAGTCCGGGTATCATTTTCTCAGGTATGCTACAATTTCTATAAAATAAATATAGATATGTGTCTGATTTTACAGCTTTTTGTGGTTTTGAGTGTGTGATATTCTTATTTTATAAGATAAATAATAAATGTTAATTGTAATGCGATGAGTTAATGTAATTTACAATGTGCATGTATGTTATTGGAATGATTTCAGGTGATTTTAGAGACATACTCATATCCGGCGATGGATTAGAGAGGATCCGGCATCATTTTTCAAAAGTGGACGCAAACGAGTTCACGATCTCTGCCATAGTTAAGCAAAATCCGAATAATGTGGGAACTTTGTTAGCGTTTTCTAGGGGCCTAATTAGGTATGTTTCCTAATTGCATGTAGCTACACTATTAAACTAATTAAAAAATGTGTATATTGCAGTGCATTAGAGATTCAGTCAAGTGGTCGTAAGGATGAGTTGAGAGTGATAAGTGAATCGATGGTGGAAACATTCCCATTCAGATTGGCGGATGGCAGTTGGCATCGCGTGGCGTTGTCTTTCTCCGCGTCTCAAGTGACGCTCTTTGTCGACTGCTCTCTCCTTCATAGAAGGGTCCTACCCTTTAACCCCCTTCAACCCATTCACCACACATACCAAAACATATCACTCTGGATTGGGCAGAAACCTCCATCTCACTTCTTATACCAGGTATACATTATTTCCCATTTTAATACATTTAAATAAAGGGAATTACAAGCATTTCTTTAACTTCAGGGTGCAATGCAAGATTTGAGACTTACATTTGGTCCTTACGGCTACTTGTCACAATGTCCACAGTTGGACACTCAATGTCCGACATGCAGCGAGTTTAATGCCTTAAAAATGTCCTTTTCCTCGCTACAGTCACAAATTCAAATACTAACTGCGAGGGTACGTCATTCCCCCTTCCAATTTATTAATACCTTATATCAATTACTTATCTGGCTATAGTTGAGTGAAGCAGAAGCCCGCCTAACTAATGTAGAAGAGTGCGAATGTCAGAAATCATGTAAAATTAACGCCACATTATCCAAAGAAGATGGATCCTCATGGCGTCAAGACTGTCAAGTGTGTACATGCAAGGTAATTATGACAATCTAAGTATAATAATATAATAATGTTTAATTATGAGTTGTGGATTGGAATAATAATTAACTTCTATTTTGGAATGAATAGAAGGGTGAAATTTTGTGCCAAGCCCTGCAGTGTCCAAGAGTGCCCTGTAAAAACCCCATAACCGTTGCTGGCGAATGTTGTCCTACGTGCCTCAGTAAGTTATTATTAATTTCTTTATATATTTTAGTTATTAATGAATGATTGAAGTTAAATTCTTAATTTTAAACGCACAGAGCAATGTTATTTCCAAGGACGGAAGTACGATAGCGGGGAAGTAGAATCTGGTGGAAGTAGAAACATTCCCATGTCTGAGTGTAAAGAGTGTATTTGTAAAAATGGATCCATGCAATGTAAAAAAAGGGATCCCGAAGAAATTTGTCCCGTTCTCACATGTCCGCCAGAAGACCAAATCATTGTTCCCGACAAGTGCTGTAAAGTTTGTCCAGGTAAAGATATTCCCTTTAGATCTCCAGCAGTCGTCATAAAACCTCATAATCCCAATTGATACATATAGGAACTGATTATTGCGCTTTACACAAAAACACTTGCCATTCAAATGCAACGTGTGTGAATCTACAAACAACTTTTCTATGTCAATGCAACGAAGGTTTTTCTGGTGATGGGGTCAAATCATGTCAGGATGTAAGTTGTCTTTTTGGGTTGAAATCTTTAAACATTTCCTTATGTTTGTATGTTTGTAATAGCTGGATGAGTGCCTTTTAGAACGTTATCATTGTGCACGTAATAGCGTCTGTGTAAATCGCCCCGGAGGATATGATTGTGAATGTAACAAAGGATTTAGAAATATTAATCAATTCCAGTGTGAAGATATAGGTATAAATTTCCGCATTCATTATCATTCTGGGAGAAATGAATTTTATAAAAATAAAAATCATTTTGTACTTCTTGTATATAACAGATGAATGTAGTGAAGGTTCTCACAAATGCCATAAGCATGCAACATGTTTGAATAGCAAAGGATCCTACTCTTGTTCCTGCAAAGAAGGTTATTCTGGAGATGGATTCCAATGCTCACGTAAGAATTCATCAAAGCTCTTTAGTTCAGTTCTGGAAGAACATTGACCACTTTCAGGTTTTATTATGACCATAATATTGCCATTGTTTATAGCAATATGCAATCGTACGTGTGAGAATGGAGGACTTTGCATAGCTCCAGATGTCTGTTCCTGCCGGCCAGGTTGGATGGGAGACCAATGCCAGACTGATGTAGATGAATGCCTCCAAAAAACGACAAATAATACGACGACCAATGATACTGCCAACCCCAAGTTATGCCCTCCTAATGCCATCTGTGTCAATAAACCTGGTTGGCATTTCTGTCAATGTAGGGAAGGATATCAAGCACTTCTTAATTCTATCGGAGAAGCTCATTGTCAAGGTAAGTGATCAAAAATTATTCAAACAATCAAGTTGAAGGTCGTCACCTCTTCATTTCTATCTCTGATCTTCATTGTTCCAAAATAGATGTAAATGAATGCGAAGAGAAAAATATCTGCGCGGATGGTTTACAATGCGTCAACACTGAAGGCTCATACCAATGCCAATGTCCACCGAATAATCAGGAGTGTTCTCAAGGTCAGTTTACATTTTGAAAAGTTAACCTTTGGTGTGTGTGACATTGACTTACCTATGATATCTGAAAATGTGTATCTGTAGGTTGCATGGAAGAACAGGAAGTTCATGCATTGGGCTCACAGTGGGTGAGTGAAGACTGTCATATATGTACGTGTGTCTCCCCAGGGACCACTTCGTGTCAAGCGGATACTTCAGAGTTTTGTTCTCGTCTCTGCACTTCCAGCCATCATCATCATAAACAACACAATAATAACAATAACGATAATAACGATAATGTTCACAAATGCTGCGATAACTGTGCGTATAATAATGCATCAAACACGCTCCCTCTTAAGAGTCAACCCAAGTCATGTCCACATCAACTATACTCTGATATTCAGTATCAATCAGGTAAGAATTAAGATAACCTCTGCCATTTGCGCCAATGTTAACTTTCTGAGCGTCATTTGAACTTAATGATTGGAATTTTATGCTAATCCTTGCTTATTCTTATTTAAAAATGAATAGGGGAAGTGTGGTACTCAAACTGCCAAACGTGTGAATGCTTGGACGGAGAAACAGACTGTTGGCCAATGGATTGTCCTCCAGTGAATTGTGCAAATGCATTTCTTCCACCGGGAGATTGTTGCTACCGTTGTCCAGGAGGATCATCAAATAATGACCAATGCACACACTGGCATCGTAATTCCACATTTTCACAATGTCATCTCTTGGAGGACACTATTCAATCGGGAACTCGTGTAACACTTCCACACTCTCATTGCATCTCATGCAAATGCCAGGTATGTTAATGACATTTATCACTATGTCATACAAATATCAGTGTGTTTCTTCTCGTGTCTTTTTTTTCCGAAAACTAAACTAAAAAAGTATTCCTCGGAGAGAGAAAATAGAACACACCTTTAAAATGTAGGTGTGGTTTTTTCCCTCCAAAAAGTGGAAAGAAGCTCGCGTGTGTTTTTATTCATTTTAATACATTTTGTGGAAGAATTGCATGCACAAATTGTTTTTTTTTCTATATGTTGTGTGACTAAAACCTAAAAACTAATAATACTCCATCTTCAATCAGCAATTATAGTATAATGGAGCTGAATTTCGGAAATTGATATTTGAAAGCCCAAGTATTTATTTTATGTATGACCTCGATATTTTATTTTTAAAGGTTATCATTATGATACCAAAATAGTCATCGTGTGGCATTAAAAGTAGGCAATGTTGACGAAGTAGTTTACTGCGCTAACGTAGTCAATATATTATATATCCCTTTTTATTGTTAGTTATATAGAATTGTAATTAATATTTAAATTGATGATAATAATCTATTGAATTAACCCCATGGGGACAGGTGCCGCTCTGCGCAAAATTGGTGAGCAAAAATGATGGATTTTGTGTGCTTGGGTAATTCACTTTTGATTTTACATTTCATTCATTAAAAGAAATCATTTTCTTATTGAAAATTACATTAAAAATATAAATATTTCTCTCCCGTCTTGTTCTCTCTAAAATCTTTATTCTCTATGTAGTAATTTATGGGTTGAGTCTTCTTCGCTTTCCGTATAATATCCGGTATGACATACTACATAAAAGAGTACATTTCATCCATCATCAATTTACTTTTTACTGTTTATTCCATGAAATATATAACACAAACTATAAACACAAATCAATAGTGAATTACTGTCCTTTATGTGCTTTATATTTATGTATTAATTAAACTATATGTTGCATTCACTTTAATTTAAATTTTACTCTATTTTAATCTCAAGGCTTAAGTAAAACACGTACTATAATTTTTAAAATATCCACATAGAGAAAATACCTTTCAATTGATTTTAAGTAGTAAAATACTTGGTTCGATTTTTCAATTCGATTGATTTTTGCAATTCCATATCGTTTATTTGCATGCAATATTCTGGTGTGGGTGGGCCGGTCTATTTGATGATGACGTGGACTACAACACACACTTATCATTATGTAGTACTTACTACTTGTACCATTTTTCCTTCGGTTAACACAATTTTTGACAAATTGCAATTGACATGCCTATGCAAATAATTCAAATAAAGCAAAAAAGGTTATTTTTTCTAAAAATAAATTTAATTGCAACATCTATATAGAGCGACTTTCATGTTATTATTATATAAATTATTTACATGCTCACACTCACAACAAATAGTTGCACAATATTATGTTTTCATTTTGCTGTTATTTTTTTTATTGAACGCAAAAAAGCAATTTACATATACACTTATTATAACGCTTTTCTATTGCTTTGCTGCTACTACTTACATGCTACATTTGCTTTCTACAATTCTAAATTTTACTATTTGCTATATTTGAGTAGAAAAATTGGACTACTTTTAAATGAAATGGGATAATATGGGGAATTCTTTCATGGCTTCCATTAGCTAATCTCCTCACTTTTTCTATCGCATTATCATATTTTAATTTTTAATATGTGTTCACTAATCACCACAATGCTGACTTTTAAAACTTGTCATTGCATGTGTCTATATGTTATTGCTTTCCATAGAATAAGAAGAATTGGCATTCAATTTCTCATATGATGATGGTTCTTGTATAATTTTAACAGGAAGGAGAACTCTGTTGCAGTTACGATTATGATTGTGTGGCTCATGAATCTGATGCTGGACTCTTGACATCGTCCTCACCACCTCCATTGGAGAGGTCAACGGTTGTAGGAGTAACAGGAGGAGTTGACCATAGCAGTAGATCAAGGGGCTTGTAATCCTTCAATTCAAAGATAAGAAAAGAAAAAAAACTAATAAGCCGTATATAAATCTCATCTTCATCTTGTAACCTGAACTGACCTGCTGATCCTCCTTCAAACTGCTTAACTCTGACCTCAAAACCTCAAATGGAACTGAATGGCTCAAAAATTGAAAAGGGAGGAGGCACAGCCAGGTAAAGGAGACACGGCTGTCATGACTGTTTTAAAAAAGTTCCTCATACAATATGCTATAAAATGCAAAATGAAAAGAAAAATAGATTTTACGTAGGAGAAGAAGACCAGCCAAGTAATAAGTAATATGTAATACACAAATATATGATACACAGGGGAGACACAGGGGGGAATAGAGTTGGGGTGGGGGGGGCAAAGGGCTACTACGGGGCGGAGACCAAATATTAATGCATGAATGTACCTTCAATAAATACAACTAGACTTAATAACTACTAAATTATTATTATTTATTATGAGAATGAGGTTAATTTTAATTTTAATTATAGCTTTCATCATGTAGTAGTCATTATCTTTACTTGTGTTTAATTTTAATTTAATGGTGGAATTTTAAAATTAGCAGGGACATAAGTTTAGAATTTTTTCTATCATTATTATTATTCTAATTAATATTATATTATATTGTTATTTATTATTATGGAAATAAGTCGCCAAAGGAGTTGTTGGAAAATTGCCATATAAATCGATGGACTGCAACACAAAACGCAATATATACATACACATAATAATGAGAATGAAAAAGAAAGCAGAAGAAATGAGGAAAAGAAAACCGCATCATGCTACCATATAAACCAAATGCAGTATATATACATATAGCTTATGCCCCATTAACAGACATATATATGTACAGGGTGTGGGTGGAAATACTATTTTATAATAGGTCAAAGCGAGGACAGGGATTCTTATCTTTTATTATATAGAAGTTGTATTGTATTGCTGAGGATTATAACCCAACCCAACCTGCGTAGACACCCTGTACATGTGTACACACAGACAGACATTACATTAAAATAATTACACATCCGATATTATATTACTTTTAATTACTATATACGATGAGATGACTGTGTACACGTATCAATACATTATTTCAACAGCAGCTTTCTCTCTCAGTTTAGTTTTAGTTAATGAACTTGTGTTTTTTTAATTATTATTTTATTTCTTTTTAATATAAACTGTCATAATAATATATAATATATATGTATAATTATCAAAAATAATAATATAAGAGTTTGTAAACAAGAAAATAAATCTTTCTAGTCCACTAGAATAAGCAAAAAAAAACTATGAATTGACAATTGACTAAATGATTTTTCCTTAGCTTCATATTCACATAAATAAACATTATTAA
>JAQFZB010000873.1:0-10299 GCA_034695165.1 Desoria trispinata | reverse complement strand
TTTATCATTATTCATTGCTAGCTTTTGAATGTATTTAAAGGGAAATACCAAAAGATGAAAAGATAATTGTTCATTTTGGTTTAAGATAATAGTAATAATATGATCCATGCATGTATATCTGTATATAAGATTTATTTTGTCATGTTGTACTATTTATTATTAAAAAATAAACGGTAAATGTATATGTAAATAAAAGAATGCTTTTCTATCTTCATTAATTAATTAGGGTATTATTCATATTATTCAAATACCTTGTTGCAACTAAATAAAGTAAAGATTCTGGAAAAGTTCTCGAGGACTCGGTCAAAACAACTTTACGTTTGTTCGTGAAACCATCAAATAATTTTCATCTTTGTCATCTTGGAATTTCGTTCATTACAAAAACAGGATTAAACTTATAGTAAAAGACATCTTTTAACGGATATTTTGAAATCGTGGTTTTATTAAACCAAACGCAAGCTTTCGACAACATACAGTTATCTTCAGGATTAAACTTCTATTTATCTGTTCTTTACAACTTTTTACAAGAAGGTAAGTTGAATTTTTTTTTATTTATTTATTTTTTTTGGATTTTTTTCAGGCGGATTACTTCACCTTCTCATCTCAAAACCCTTGTTCTTCGATTATTTTAAGAGTAGAATACAATATATTGTGATTTATGTCGTAGAATCGTAGAAGTTTTTGTAGGTATCGGTGGTTCCATGGAATAATTGGGGATTTGGATACAACAATCATATTCGCAACAGCCGGAACATTGCATGCAGAAGGGGATGAAACATTTGCTGACCACCGAGATATTATTACCTGGCGAAACAATGCAAAATTCAATTCAAAGGTATAAATCACAATTATAATACAACAAATAGAAATAAATGTTTTGTATTCTATTATTTTTAATTTTAATTATAAATTGCAGGTTAGGAAGTATTAGGAAAGTTGGAAATTCTACTGATCAACTTGTAAATTCAATCACAGGATTTGATCAAACAGGAGGAACACAATCTGCTCAAGGGATGTTTTCAGGACTAAATGACCTTGTCTCTGGAGCAAGAGGTGTTGCAGCAACAACAAATGATGCCAGCTAGGATTCTTCATGCGACCAAAGAAGTACTTTTAACTGCTGCAGAACCTGATACGAAAGAGGTAACAGAAATTACGAGAGTTGATTGATTGACATAATTATACTATTACCGTGTAGTTAGTAACTTAATACTTTTTCAATAGCCACGCCAAAGTCTTTTAAGCGCTGCTGGCCGGGTTGGAGATGCCTCTAGAGCTTTACTGAATAGTATTGGAGATGAAGATGAGAGTCAAGATATGCTTTTGAGTCTTCCCAAATCAGTTGCAAATGCATCTGCAGCATTAGTAGTTAACGCCCGTAAATGCGCTGAAACCGTAGATGATTCTCAACAAAGAGAAGAAGTGATTTCAGCAGCTACACAGACAGCTTTATCGACATCTGAATTGGTCGCATCTGCCAAAATTGTTGCTCCGACAGTAAGTTTTGAATTTCATTGAGGAAAAACAATAATCTCAAATTCTACTGTGTATAGAATCAACACATTTTATCATAGTTATAGTTATTGTAGAGTTTTATACTTTTGAAAAGTGTTGCTGGTATATGATCTGTTCCTTTTGTGTCAGATTGAATTGAATGTGGGTTTTCTAGCATGAGTGTTTATAATTTCATTGTATGTAAATGTTTTCTAATGTTAATTATTTTTTTTGTCCTTACAGATAATGATTACAAATGTCACATCTTTACTGAAAACTGTCAAGGCAGTGGAAGATGAACATACAAGAGGAACAAGGGCTTTGGAAGCTACGATTGAAGCCATTTCACAAGAAATCAGAGTGAGTATATTTTTATTATTAAAATATTTGTGGACATATTATATTTTAAAATGTCTTTTTGTTGTAGGCCTTTGATTCATCAGACGTGGCAAAAGGAAGAACCATTGTTCCTGAAGATCTCGTCCGTGCTACAAAACCTCTAACAATGGCTGTAGCTAAAGCTGTTGCAGCAGGAAATAGTTGCAGACAAGATGATATCATTGTTGCTGCAAATATGGGGAGGAAAGCAATTTCAGATTTACTTACAACATGTAAAGCTGGAGCTTATGGAGTAGATAGAACCAACAAACCAATTACGACCATTGGCAAAGGGTGTTCATGATGCATTGGATAAAGTTGGAGGATCTATTTCTGGCCAAAGGGAAGTTGATGATGCAATTATGATTATTAGTAACGCTACCCTTGTACTTGATAATGGAGTATCTGGATTATCTGGCACCAGAAATTATGGGTAAGTTATATATTCCTTGACGCTTCATTCTTACCACAATACTATTATTAAGGGGTGTACACCCCTTTAAAAGATCGTCTTATCCGTCTGTCCGTCCGTTGGTGCTCTGATTCTAGAACGCGTTGACGGGTCTTCATGAAATTTTGTGCATGACCTCTATAGGGCACGAGAACGGCTGGCTATGTTTTTGGACCCTGTAGGTCAAGGGGTTACATGTGATGTAACGGAGGTCAAAAGGTCAAAATCGAGTAAAGTATCGATTCTGATCGTTTTTTATATGGGAAATCCGACTTTGATGTTTATTTGGACCTCTAATGATCCCGTGACCTTCTATTTGAGGTCAAAATCAAAATCGAGTAAAGTATCCATTCTGATCGGTTTTTATATGGGAAATCCGATTTTGATGTTCATTTTGACCTCCAATGATCCCGTGACCTTTTATTTGAGGTCAAAAGGTCAAAGTCGAGTAAAGTTTCAATTATAACGGGTTTTTGACACAGACTTTGATTTTAAAATTTGTTTTATCTGACGGACAGACTTAAAACGTGGTTCTTGTTTACACCCCTTGGTTTTATTCGTTGTAACGGTTTATTTATCTTATCATTTATGCTTATGTTCTTCTAGTCAACTTCAAGGAGAAATTCAGCAATTAGCACCAGAGGTTGGAAATTCTGAAAAAACATGTTTCAGATTCAATCGAACGACTTGTAACAGCATTAAGGTGAGCTCAACTCTAACACATTTGTCATAAACTAATGACATGCATGTATAATTATGATGTTCTTATTTCTTTAATTTTGTTTTATAGGGAGAAAGCCCCTGGTCAAAAGGAATGTGAAATTGCCATTCAAAAATTGATTCCTTGTGAGAAATCAATCAAGCCTCATTAGTTGCAGTATCCCAATGTCATCAACAAAGGAAAGATAATACCCTTCAAGGCTTTGTTCCAAATGATTACATGATAAGGTAAGTTTTAACAGAACAATTAAATTAATAATCTAATTAGAGATCGTCATCATGATTTTAGCTTGTATCATATTTTTATTAATAATTTTGTTTTCTTTTTTGGGAAAAATATCGCTGGAGGGATACATGCTGGAGAAACTACTTAACAAGGAAGCTGTGGTGAGTTATTTTTCAGGGGATTCCCCCAACCGGGGGCCGAAGACATCAATCAAGCGTGTTCGTGCGATTCCAATTGAGGTCCAATTGTTAGGGAAGTCTAAATTAGACATCAAATTATCCTTGCGTAGGATATTCCTAGTTAGTGGCCTGCTGGGATAGACCGAAGCGTGATGCCTGCCACGCATAGCGGAAGAACAATATTGTCCTGTTCTTTCCGCTTGTTAGGCCGGAGTACCGGCACATAGCTCGTGGTGCGGGAATGTCTGAGTCCCTCAGGTATGTGGTTCGGAAGGGAGGCACAGTGAGCGAAGGCTTAGTCACTGGTAGACATCCTCTCTTTCACAATAGGACTTAAAGATACAAAGTCCAATGCAGAGTTTTTATTAATTCATTTTTAACAATTCATTTAATTCATTAATAATTCTTTTAATTTATTTTTAATTCATTTTAATAATTCTTTTAATTTATTTTTAATTTATTAATTTATTTTTACCAATTTATTTTTAATTCATTAATTTATTTTTACCAATTCATTTTAATAATTCTTTTAATTTGTTTTTACCAATTTATTTAATTCATAATTAACAATTGATTTAATTAATTTTCATTTTTTAAATTCAAACTTCACTCTGCATTGGACTTTATTATTAAAATTAGTACTTGGTATGGTATATATACCAATCTGTCGTTGAGGGTCGCAGTGAGCGCGGGCTTGGTCACTTGCGCACAATCCCTCAACACATATTTAGGAATTTTAAAGTTTTGATATACAATTAATTTAATAACTATTTCTAAATTGCATAATTTAATTTGAAATCATTGTTTTAATAAAATGAAAGAATTCAACAAGCAACAACACACATTCATATATTTTTAATCATATCAGTCCAATCATCATGATCATAATTCATTATTTTGTTTTCAGATTTGTATAAGGTTTTACTAAACCATACGTGTCATACTACATCTCATTATATGAAAAGCTTTAGACTTTAATGATGCCTTAAAAGTCAACAAAATGTATCTTTAATTCGAAATTCTATCCAGTAAATAGTAAATAGAGTACTTTATTCTATTTTGACTGGAGATTACATTAATTACAAATAAACATACGAAGCTTTACAATAAGATGATGCAGATATCAAGTAAATCGTAATAATCGAAATTAAACAAACATGCCTCACATCTAATCGTCTAATGCAAAATAATCATATATAAATTCAAACAAAATGCGTAATCGATGAGCGACTATATTTTATAATAGTCATTATTTTACAATAAACTAAATGATATTTATTGCATATCAATAATGCAATTACTATTATATGTAGATAACAATTTATTTAGTCAGATCGCACTTATCAGATCCGATGTCAACTGATTCCAAGAGAGATTCAAATGACGAACTGATCACCAGAAAAAATGTTCTTAAATAATTTTAATTGTGAATGTATAACTTTGTCAAATTTGAAGGTATTGGATTTTTCTTCATATACCTAAATAATTAAGTAAATAGAATTTAGATGGTTTTTCTAAAAAAGTTCAGATTTGGTTACTAAAATACGCTTCAAATATAAAGAACATCGAAGAAGTTCGTTGTTCCAAAACTGGGGAGCAGGTTAGTATTGTTTTGATTTATTATGGAGAGCGAGTCGTGATTTTTTAAATTTATTTTTAAATAATACAATTTAAAATTGCTGATACGCTATATGAGACTCAGTGAGACGAGACTGTGAGGTGTATTACGGAGTACAGTGATGGCGAACAATTAATAGATATTTTGGATATAATCAGCATATTTTTAGCACTTAGCAATACTATTGGTAAAGTTTACTACGACTATTGGAATTTTAAGCACAAAGGCAAGCTTCCTTGGCTTGTTAGAAAATGAGTATTGCTAAGTGCTAAAAATATGCTGATTATATCCAAAATATCTATTAATTGTTCGCCATCACTGTACTTCGTAATACACCAGTCTTCGTGTCTCATATAGCGTATCAGCAATTTTAAATTGTATTATTTAAAAATAAATTTAAAAAATCACGACTCGCTCTCCATAATAAATCAAAACAATACTAACCTGCTCTCCGGTTTTGGAACAACGAACTTCTTCGATGTTCTTTATATTTGAAGCGTATTTTAGAACCAAATCTGCAATTTTTTAGAAAAACCATCTAAATTCTATTTACTTAATTATTTAGGTATATGAAGAAAAATCCAATACCTTCAAAGTTGACAAAGTTATACATTCACAATTAAAATTATTTAAGGACACTTTTTCTGGGGATCAGTTCGTCATTTGAATCTCTCTTGGAATCAGTTGACATCGGATCTGAATAGTGCGATTCCTTTTTTAGAAGTTTTCCTAATTTAGAAATTATGGATCTTTCCCATAATTTTGTGGCTCATGTTGAATTCAATGTGGAACTTGTACCCAATGAATCTAAAATTCATGGATATTTCTGATTTGTTATTGCACTTCTTTTTTCCTATTCAATCATATTTATCTAATCGGTTTAAAATTACACATGACAATTTACAATAAACTTAATAATGCTGATGCTTGAATAATAGGTTCTTATTGAGTTTTATTATGCAATTTGCAATGTTATTTAGTTATTTAGGAAATTTATTTTTTAGTTAGTACCGAGTATGAAGTTTAAGCAATATGTTTCATTTAAAAGTATTGTAATAATAACATTGCAAATTGCATAATAAAACTCAATAAGAACCCAACTGGAGCAAATACTAATATTTCGGCCATCCAAAGAAGAAAGTGAAACCCTAAATAGCCAGCTGCTTGAATTGCTTTCCCTCTTAATAATACTAATAACTAGAAAAGAAGAGTGCAAATATAAATAAAGTAATCAAATTACACATTTTACATTTACATTATGTATACATGGTCCACCGCCTTGATTCGGCCCACTTGACAAAACAAATGGGAAAACACATCACTTTCGTAGTTGTCACTTGTCACCAAGAAATCCGTATAAACAAAAGTTCTGCTGGTTCCCTGTGGAAGGAACAAGGGAATCAATTTGTCAAAAATGAAAATTCACCTTCTCAACATCTCCATTTGGCCGAACCTTAAACTGAGGCGATAATTCTCATACAACCTGGGTGATCTGCCAATCTTTCTTGACAATAATGATGATGAAGATATGTTATTACTAGAACTACTACTTTTAGAACTATAATGAAAGTGAAAGTTATATGAAATTATGTGAAACCGATTTCTCAATTATGAACAACCACCGAAGAAATCCCGCTTAAACTTAATCCCGAACTTAATTAATATTGGGTTACTTTCATTGACTTATATACTACACCTGTTACTTTGAAACAACTTTCTCCTACTTTCTTTATTTTCCATAAAATATTCCATTTTTTGCTTTTCCGGTATGTCGCTATTTTTGAGATGATAAATGATATGATTTATTTTATTGTTTTCCATTATTAAAAATTATAATATTAAATTTCAATTTGATGGATATGAATTGTGGATTTTGTAATTATTTTATGGTTCTTCATGGATGGTACATTAACAATCTTCTCCAATATTTGCTCATAAATACCCCGTAGATAAACAGCTTCATTACGATATTCATCATGATCATGAAGTAGTACTGGAGTGTTATTCATTATTGGTGAAAGTCCAATGGCTGGAATTCCAAGGTCGAATATCCTTTGCAGAAAGGAAAATTTTCTGATTCAGTTTCATATACAAGCCTACTTCAATTGAGGTTTAGATGACAATGACATGTTCTCAAGTCCAATCCGACATAAATTCATCAAACTTTCTGAAGTACCAGAAAATAAGGTTCCGGAGGGGGATGAGGGCAACGAAGAACCGGATTTTGATTTTATTCAATGTGAGAATTAAAAAGAATGAATTTCAATGAATGATTACTACCTTTCCATGCCAGTTAAACGGCAAATTCATTGGATTTTGGAACTTCTATGTGAAACTCCAATCCCAAATATATGTACAGCTTGCTTTTTTAACCATGTAATTGCAGATTCATAGTCGAGCTCCGTACGGATGAACCGTTTTAATCCAAAGATATTTCCTGAAATTTGTTACAGCAATGTGTTCTTGGGCCATGTTAGAACTTCATTGTAGTTAAATTATCAATATAAATGTTTATTTTATATTTTAGGGTCGAATCCAGCAAATTGTCTCCTTCTTGGTACAAAACTGACACATATCTTTTTACTGACACTTCAACTTATATAAAATTCCCGTCTGACATTTATGATTTCATTTGGTTTCTGTTAAAATATGAAGTTGCAGTATTTGGCTGATCTTTAAAATCTATAAAATTTATATTTCGTTATTTATATTAAGTTAACTGATTATTTTTTCTGAGTTTCAGATCCATAATCGATTTCATCGCAATGTTCATTTGAAGAAATGTGCCATCGTCACAAGATGTTTTGAGATGAGAAGTGTTGTATCCGCCTGAATCGCGGATAAGAGTCCATATTATTAAACCTTAGATTTTAATTTTATGCATGATGAAATTTTATTTGTTACTAAAGTTGTTATAATGTGTTTGTTTTTTCAAGTAGAAATAATAACTATCAACTTTGGTTTTTTTATAGATATACAGAGAAAATGGCACATTTCGTTGAGGTATATTCAATTTATTATTAAATGGCAATTATTTTTGTTTGTCTACTTATAAAACGCTTATAAAACGTTTAACAGAACGCTAGTCCCGTTGATTCTTTTGGAGAGAAAGAACTCGTAGAATTTTGCCAGCTTTACCGGGGAGTGGCGGGAGCTAGTGAGAGCATATACATTTTTCAGTTTATGGTTGCAGTTTATAATTATCAATGAATTTAAATGCTTTAGAAAAAAATACGTTGAAGGCGTTCTACCGCCCTTTTAATCTGCTTTGGAAACTCGATGATGGTATTGGAAAAATAGTTGACCCAAAAGTTATTGCAGTCATTGAGCGAAGCAAAACTAAAGCTGCAAGGATCCAAACCATCATTGAGCGGATGGAGTTGTGGTCCAAATCATCCTACATTCAAAATTTTATCTTCGATTTCTTCCCCCAAGACCACAATAAGGCTTTTGAGTATTCGAAGGCAATATCCCACATAAGTTGCAGGAGAATAGAACGTAATTCTTTTATTTTTTCTATTCAATTATCAAATTGCTAAAAATAAGTGTTTCTAGAATTGGGACACAATTACGTTGAAAGAGGGGGTGAGTGTGTAGCTACGTGCCACCTTAAAAAACAAACAACTCTGGAACAGTTTGTTGCTGACTGCATTCGTAAGTTTTTTAAAAACTTTCATTTCGTTTTAAGTTGTAAACTATTCTTTAAGACCCCTGATCAATTTGTAGATACAAGAGAAACAGCCGTCCACATAACGCGAGCTCTATGTGTGGTTACTCCTGAGGAGAACGATCTTGAAGAGCAAGATACTGACACGGAACCAATTGAAGGTGCAGTTTTATGAAATTAAATACATGTTTAGAATTCATAGTAAATTTGATGTGTTTTTTATACTCTACTTCACCAGAATACACCGATGTTGTTGAAAATCGGAGAAATTTATATCCTTCGGTTTTCCTTGACGAGTCAACCGCTTTTGGGGAAAGTAATTTACTAACTGTTTTGTCAAATGGTATGTTTTAATAAATTTTTAATTTGATAATTTTATTACCGCAGTTTCAGTTGCATCAGAGTTAGTGAATTCAGAAGGTACTAATAATCAAATATTTTAATAATCTAACTGGATTACAGTTCCATAATTTTTGAAATTAAAATTATCTAGGTTTAGTGTTCCTAGATAATTCGGTGGACGTCGTCAACCATAGAATGGAAAATGAAGAGCCAGCTGTATGTGTTCAGGCTGTGAATCCTGCTACGCAACCGTGTGTAGAGCTGCGATTGTTAATGGAACAGTTGAATGTAATGCCTTATATGCTCACATGATTATTATATTATATAATTAATAATTTTACAAAGGGTGAGTACATATTTTCCTTTTTGTTAGATTAACGACAAATAACGGCCTGTTCTGTCTCAACTTCACATCTTTATCTCCTACGTCGCATCATCTATTTATATTTTTAAAATATTAATTTAAAGTTGTATGAAATTTTAGATGATAGCATAATAGAAAGTTTGAAATATTATTGTAAAATATTATTTATCATGCTTATTTGAATATGAAATTCCGAGTTATCTTTTGTGCAATGAATGTCTTTCTTGATAATTGTCGAATTTATCGTATTTATGTATATTAGTTATATATATTATTATATATTATATTATATATATTAGTATATTAGTATATTATAGTTGATAGTTTTTTTTATAGTTGATATGATAATTTTCATATCAACAATATCATCAATACTTAACAACAATCTAAATGTCTTTAAAATACTGAAACAAAAGAAAATTAGTAAATTACTGGATCGGAACTCCAGCGCCTACAGAGATAGAATCACATTGGACATTACATCCAGAGTTGCATTGACATGGCAAACCGTCACAAGGACAAGCCTGAATATCTTTATATGCTGTCAAATCATAAAATTTCCAGGAATATGAGCGACTGCAGAAGCCTATTTAAAAGTCCTCATTTCATTAGTGAAATGACATAATCGAAAGAAATCACAAAATTAAGAATAATAATAATACCTGTTCATACGACTCTTTATCTTTAGTTGAAATATTATTTTGATGAAAATATTTGATTTGTGATTATCTCATGAAAGCTAAGAATGAAGAAAATACCATGAATACCAATATGGTAATTTCAAGATTAATAATTAGAATATGCAGACTTTCTCTTTGTAATGTCTTTGTATTTCTTTGTTGTCCATTGCCAGAAATGAA